>VXAL01019409.1:139656-158863 GCA_013399475.1 Chauna torquata | reverse complement strand
GCCACCTTATGGACTAAAGCAATAAGATAGTCATGATCCAAATTAATTTTGGGTTAGTGTAACAAAAGAATCTAGCACAACAAATGATTAAATGATTTAAATTTATATCCTGTTGGCTTAATGATTAGTGAAGGGCTTTAGATGATTTTTTTAACTTTTTAACTGGGAATTGTTGCAGCTTTCAAGCTCTCCAAAGGAAGCCTTGGATAGCGCTCTGAAATTAGCAGAGCTAAATCTGGCAAACTGAAGAATTAAGAGCTGGTAAGGCAAGAGGTACAGATGAATTTGCCTGGTAATTGTATTAAAAGGTTTGACCACCCAACTCACAGGTTATTAGTCATATGCAACAAGTTCAGGAACAAAAACGTTTAGGGAAGCATAATCCCAAGTTCAGGAAGTCTTCCGTGGTTTATGAGATAGTCTAGTGTTGTCTCAATCATTAATGAGACCCTAAAATACTAGCTCAAATCCTTAGAAAATGTCCCAATATTGCGTAATGTCTACTTAGCTATCAGGTAAAGCTCATCTGTCATAAAGAAGGACATTGTTTTTTTCATCTGACAGATTTTTTGTTATTTATATTTGCTATTGCTATTATGTAAAATAAAATATAATAAAATATAAANAAATATAATAAAATATAAACATAAAATATTTGTTATTATATAAAAATAATTCAATGTTATAACTACATTGCAAGATTGTGATTTAGGTAGCTACATCAGCTATCTGCTGCACTGAAGAGTACTGCTGAAGCTCTGAAAGGGAGTATGTAGTAAGTTCACATGTAGAATTTGGGAAAATAACTCTCTTTAGCAAGGAACTGGGACCTTTTTGTTAAATTATTCTGTGGTTTGATGTCAGACCATGGGCCATTTACTAGAAACGTAAGCTCTTGACGTTCTTCCAGCGCTATAGTGCTACGATCCTGTAGTAAAATATTCTGAAGCTTGGACATTATAATAACTTGCCCTTCATGATTTTTGATTGCTTACTTCATTCCAGATAATTCCAAAAAGTTTTAGCTTTTTATTACACTAGGACAAGCTAAGTATTGGGAAGGTAACATTTCCTTTTCCCATAAAATTCATTGACATATACACACTTTAAAAGTCAGCTTTTATGACACATTTTGCTCTTACTTTCTGTATCATGGTATGTTTAGAAAAACATATTAGTAGAGAACATTGGTTTCATAAAACTATGTGAGATCTTTATTTGCAAATTCAATGCAAACTGCAAATAGTAGGTCATAAATCAGTTACACTTGGTTTTATACAAGAGGCTCTTTATCTGTCTTTTTTTTTTTCCCCCCTTAATATAACAAAAAATGTGATAGGAAAATGAATAAACACTTCAGAAAAGTCTTTAGATTTTAAAAGACTATAGGAATGATGTTTTTTGCCAAACTCAAATAGATGAAAGCCAGAGCCACATTTTCAAAGGCTTTACAAATTTGGAGCAACTACTCAAGTTTAAAATTCTGAGATCTTGACTACTAGTGAGAGATTATTCTGAAGTTGCTATACTTTCTGCAGAAGGTAGAAATGTTTCGACTCATTTAAAACAGAATTTTAGGTTTTAATGATCTCCAACAAAACTTAACAGACTGGACTAGGGAAAATGCTAAGCTTAAAGCATCTTAAGAATTTATTGTTGCAAGGATAAAAGCAATACAACCATGAAGTTGAGGAACAATTACAAGTCTGGTTCACCAGACTTGTATATATATAGTAACAGACTGCATATTCATGAGCTGCAACTATTAATACTTCCCATCAAGGTACTGAACTACTGAAAGAAGGACAAAAAGGGATGTTTTTTAAAATAAGCCAAGCTATAAGATCAATAGAATCTTCCAATTCCCAAAATATTGTGAGGAGAAAAAGTACAGAAACTCCATAGCTAAAAAAGCGGTTCTTCATTACACCTTTTCCTCTCCACTCATCATGTTTCTACGAGGTAGACAGGAAAAGAAGAGAGGACAACTGCAAAACATCAAGATGAAACAAATACTTAGGCTGGCACTCTTTCTTCAGCTCAAAGGTATTGATTAGACTGCAACTTCTCAGATGAGTTGCCAAAGCACAGCACAGAGTTTAGGTTAAAGATCTTCCTCTAATAATTGTAGTATGATACAAAAGAAGCCACTCTAATTTAAGCATGAATAGAAGCGTCCATTAACAAAATTCTATTTTGAAAGGTGACATGAACTAATCTCAGCAGAAATTCTTAACAATTAGTAATCTGATGAATAAGCTTTTTGAATGTCTTCTTTGGAGTGACTGACTTAAACAGTTCCATAGATGCTTTGGAGAGCACTACTTATAACTAGCAAAGTGACAGACATGTCCCTGAATAGACAGACATTCAGTGAGGTCCTTAATATTTGGTCAGCTCTGTCTTACTTCTCTGGATGCTGCTGCTGCATGTACTTTGAATAGGATTACTCTGCACTGCATTAACACATCCCCTTCTGCCTCGTGGCCTTAATATGGTTCCTACTGAAATCAACTCCAGATAAATTCAGAATGTGCCATAAGGACTGGTTTAGTCTTCAAAAATATTAGCTTCTTTGATTGTGCTGTAGATGTTATTTTAAGACGACAGGTAGCCAAATTAGTATTGGCTTGTAGATTAATTAAGCAATGCTCTCCTTCACAGCATTATTATGCACCTTTTTTTTATGCAGCTCACCTCCTCAATATGCAAGAAGTTTGATTTTGAAGTGTATCATGGAAAAACACAGCCCAATTGCTCCACATGAAGAGGAAAATTCTCTCTCAGGTGCCTGTTACCAGGTTCACTTAGAAACAAAAGCATTTTCTCTGAAAGGATTTGGTTTATCTGCAGAATGGGGCTATTTATTCTGTAGTAAGAATAAAAATAGATAAAAATTATGTGGAGTATACGGATTTCTTTAGACTTTCTGGAACCAAATGATAAGACAATCCCAAAAGAACTGTTGTGCATCTTGCACACTGCAATGAAACAAGCAGATATGCAGGACCATAGAGAGAAACAGAATGGTTTTTAATAGAAGTTAAAGTCTTGGTAGTTTTGTTTCACTTCTTAGAATGGGAATTAATTTTGTTGGAACTGCATTGGGATCTTTGGATACAAAGCGATCATGTGCATAACAGATGATTGTACAAGATACAATGCTAGGCAGACTGAGCCATCCCATGTATGTGCCTTCTAATGTTTTCAAAGGAATGTTGCAGACTTTCTTGTGACCACATCCAATTGTTTTGTATGGGAATTCTTGAGAATATTTATTTCCCCAAACAAGACTAATAAATGTGTTCAATCATCCCACAATATGCATGCAGCATTTTCCCTTTTCTTCTCTTGCATAGATCTCCTATCTTCCTGGTTTTGTAAAAAAACATGAAAACTTGGAGCAGTTGGTATGTGCCTGCAATTTGCAGAAGAACATGTAGAATCAACCAAGAATTTTGAATCATTTTCTCTTGTTTATCATTTGTCCCCTGATTCAAGAAAGCACTGAGCCAGGTATCTAAATACTCTTGCAGAACAGAGATGCTTTTGCAGGTTAGGAACTCCAATAATAAACCCCTACATAAAGTCTGTTTATTTCTGAACCAACACTATACATCAGGTATGAAGCATTGTAGAGATGAGAGAAATCACTTATAGAGACGTGAACTATTTGCCAGAATGACATATGCCTAGCATCTTGGGGACTGAACCAAATTTAGAAATATAATGTCCTAATTCCTTTTTTCTGCATAATACATTAGCTCAAATGCCAATTATATAAGCAAACAAAATACGGCCTGTTTGCGAAGTTCATTTTGCGGAGTTCAAGCGTTGATTGACAAATAAAAAAATCATAGCTCTTGTAGGTTTGAGAACATATCTATTCAGGCACGGAAGCTACCTAATAAACTGAGTCTGGAGACAGTATCTGGCACTGAATCTGAGAGAAAAGGGATTCTATTTAAAGACTCCAAATCTAAAGCCCAATTATGACACGAAGGGTCAGTATGCAAGTATTTCACTGTTGATCATTGTAATATGGGATAACAAGCTGTTTCTGGTTAAATCGATATTAGGAAGAGAATGAACAGTGCTGCAGCAAAGGAAATGCAGGAGTGATGGGAGAGGAGACAAGAAACAGGCAAGATGGAGGCAAAGAGAATAGGGGAAATGAGGGAAGATCAAACACAAATAGAGGACATTAGCCATTATGATGAAATAGTTGTGCTTTTGTAGCTGGAATGGTCAGAGGATACAGGAGAGGCAATATTTGCAGGTGATATCATTACCAATGATTTATATCAGTTGGTTTAATAAAATATATTACCTTTGTCTACAAATGTGGCCTCTGACAACCATCAGAAGTAGCTAAAAGTTTTCTGTCAGAAAATTTGTCTAGCTTGGAGTTTTGTGGGTTTTTGTTATTGTTGTTGAAAGTATATTAAGGAAATGTTCACTTCAATCTTTTTTTCAGGATTTTGTGGAAAGTCCTTAAACCTAAACCCCTCAATCTTTACATTTTCCTGTGAAAAGCTTCCTGTGAAAAACACTGCTAGCAACAAAAAATCACTGAAAATTAACATCCCATTTTGCTGAATAATACAAGTAATTTCCTATTGAGTGTCATCAAATGTGTCAATATTTATTAAGCAAAAATTTTAAAAAATCAACTACCTTCATTGAATCAATGGAGATCATTTTCTACCCAAAAGACTGCCCTGCCTCACACCACCATCTCCTTCTTATTGCCTATCTGCTGTACTTATTTGTGACAATTTCCTGCCACCACCTCTGAAGACAAAGAGAAAATGGCATAGAGCAAAGGCAACCACACTAAACAGACCCTGAGAGCCATGTTAGGGATCACGCTGGTGGGAGCTGCACTCCAGATTTACAGTCTCTTTTAGAAACTACAGCAGATGAAGCAGCAGTTGCTGGAGAGTATCTCAAACAGCAACCAAACATGCCATCAAGATGCTGTCCCCTGTGCATATAGTGAACAAACCCAGAATCACAGAATCACAGCATGGGCAGGGTTGGAAGGGACCTCTGAAGATCATCTAGTCCAACCCCCCTGCCGAGCAGGATCACCTAGAGCACGGTGCGCAGGATGGCATCCAGGCAGGCTTTGAATATCTCCAGAGAAGGAGACTCCACAACCTCTCTGGGCAACCTGTTCCAGTGCTCTGTCACCCTCACAGTAAAGAAGTGCCCCCTCATGTTGAGCTGGAACCTCCTGTGTTTCAGTTTGTGCCCTTTGCCTCCCGTCCTGTCGCTGGGCACCACTGAAAAGAGACCGGCTCCATCCTCTCGACACCCTCCCCTCAGATGCTTATATACATTAATGAGGTCTCCCCTCAGTCTTCTCTTTTCCAGGCTAAACAGGCCCAGCTCTTTCAGCCTGTCCTCGTACCACAGATGCTCCGGTCCTCTAATCATCTTAGTAGCCCTCCTCTGAACTCACTCCAGTAGTTCGATGTCCTTCTTGTACTGGGGAGCCCAGAACTGGACACGATACTCCAGGTGTGGCCTCACCAGGGCTGAATAGAGGGGGAGGATCACCTGCCTTGACCTGCTGGCAACACTCTTCCGAATGCACCCCAAGATACCATTGGCCTTCTTGGCCACAAGGGCACGTTGCTGACTCATGGTCAGCCTGCTGTCCACCAGGACTCCCAGGTCCCTCTCTGCAGAGCTGCACTCCAGCAGGTCGCCCCCCAGCCTGTACTGGTGCTTGGGGTTGTTCCTCTCTAGGTGCAGGACCCTGCACTTGCCCTTGTTGAACTTCATGAGGTTCCTCTCGGCCCAACCCTCCAGCCTGTCGAGGTCCCTCTGAGGAGGTGCTAAGAAACCTCCTGCCTTTGGGGTAACCCTGAGCAAAGTAGGGGTTCCTGATGGGATCACTCTTCTTTGTGAGATGCATGCACCCTCTGTGTCTGAGGCATGTGGGGCTGTCCACATGGCAGCCCTCCAGTAGGACAGGGAGCATAGCTTGGAAAGGTAAGATGGGCAGGAACTTCTTAGGGAGCTCTTTGGGTGTCCTCTCCCACTTGACCATTTCCACCTCCCAGAGGGATGGTATCCCCACAGTGTTGAGAGGCTGAGCCTCCCTGCCAGCAGACAGGCCAGCACCACTGCCCTGACATACCTCATCCCAATAAAGGAGAGGGACCCATGGATCAAGGTAGATCCCCACACGCTTCATTTTTGGATGAAGTGAGTCTGAAATGCCTTGTTTGTGTTTTGCCGCCCTACTCCCTTGCCCCTTTCGCTCAGCTGAAATTCCTGTACAAAATTGTTGGTTGCTCTGGCAGAACCTTTCAGGTAGGACAAGCTGCAGAGGTGTCTGCAATGGTAAATGGGAGGTGCAATGTGGGGACGGCAGTGGTGCAGAGCTCAGAGGAGCCTTGGAGGCAGCAAGGCACAGAGGAACTCAGCAAGCTGGTGACGGCTGCCCAAGAAAATAACATCTTGCACAGAAGGAACAGGAAATATTTTTGTGAAATTGCTTTTCGTTTGTAGTTTAGAGAGGAATCATGAGCAGTGCAGGAAGAAAGCAAATAGTGGCGGGGAGGGATTGCTCGAAGCAGGTGGGGAGCTTAAAGCAAAGAGTCTGGTGGACTACGACCATAGTTGACAGCAAGAAGCCGTCTGTCAGTATGCAGCAGAGAAAGGACACAATAGGGTGGGAAGAGGTTGAGGGGGCCTGCAAAGGTTGCACACATCAGGAATATGAACCAAGAGAGAGAAAACTTGTTAAGATAAGGCCTAAGGGACACTGTGGCTTGCTGTTGCAGTGTTTACTAGGGCTGTGATGGCCACAGACGGCCTCATGTACTTCTCAGTGGTGTCTGTTGCTGAGACAAGAGAGGAAAGTGAGGCCAGAGTAGGCATGCAGGGCCTGGAAAGCGTTAGTGATGCCTCTGCTGTGAGGTGCTTGCACAGGTTGTACAGGCATTAGTGGCAACCTCTGCAGTGGCTGTGGCGTGTCTGTCCCCCAGCATCTGTGTCCAGCTGTCCAAATGTCTGTTCTACTGAGACCCTGCAGGATGCAGGGTCCAATTTCAATGTGCGTGTGGCCCTGGCTCAGAATTTTGTAGGACTTTTGCCAGGGTTGCTTACAAGTAGACACAGAGCTTGGGTGCAGCCACCTTCATTTGGGAGCAGCAACTTTTAATATATGGACACAGGCCGAGCTCTGCCTCTTGGCCACATGGTCAGGCTCCTTCTGGTTACTAGTATGGTTATAGACATTGTCCCCTTGCAGGCAGCCAAGCTGATATGTGAAAGAATCACCCTCTGCTCCACCACCCGGCTGACTTTAGCTTTTCCTGACAGATCCCTGCATTGCTCCAGCTCTCTGTGTGTGGGCCTCCAAGCTTGTACTGCTGGCTCAGTTCTGTCATCACCCACGAAAAACTGTTGCCTTGAACTTCTCATCACCTTTGGCCCTTCTTCAGGAGTTGCAAGGGGTTAAAATAGCTTTTGGTTTGTTTAGTGACTGTGGGCTCTGCTCTGTATCCCATTCATGCAAGTGTAGAGCTTGGAGAGAAAGTGTCAGCTATGTATCTACAGACATCATTGCACTACTGTAGCAAACAATCATATCAAAAAGCATTGCCTTATACCAGATCACCCTTTCAGATTCCTATTAAAAGCAAGGAAGAACAGGATAAGAAAAGGAGGTACTTTGTAAATGGCAGGTGAGGGTCGAGTGCACAGGCACACAATGCGCACCCACACGCTTTCTTTCAAGTTCTTGTCTCTTCTCTTCTGCTTGGCACGTTGATCGTGGAAATGTGTGCAGGCTTGGCTCACAGGGAGCAACTCTGCCTGATCAGAGGGGAAATACTTATGCCAAAAACGCAACATTTCATCTCCTTCCATTGCTGTTCAAGTAGGATTATGATAGCTTCTCAGCTAGCATTAAAATAAGCTGAAATTCTTCAAGTCAGTGCTATTTAAATTAATGTTATCCTCCTGTACTGTGGAATAAAAGAAGTATTTTTCAGTGCTCTAGGTAGAGAGGAGCTAAGATCAAATATGCACTTTGGGTGTAGAAACCTCTTTCAATAACAATAAATACAGCAAATTCGATACTCGTCATGTACCAAATTCTTACACAGATTCCTTCTCTTTCAGTCAATTTCAACAGATTCACTGTCCCTAAATGCTTTGTTATAAAGACTGACAACTGCCATTGTAATGTGAGGCAGATCCATCCATTATTCAAACAACTTTGCAGGCAAGCACTAAGTAATATTTTAATTTCCTTATCAGTATTCCGGGTCATCTTCATGTTCTACATGAGCACCCACAACCCAAGTTCCTGAGGACTGAGATGCACCTGCAGTTTCTAAACTGTTAACACTTACATGCACGATTTACAAGATTTTAAGTGAAATTTCACATTAATAATACCAGAAACATAATGGTTTGTTACTGAAAGGCACATTGTTTCACATACAAAAATTCTTAAATTTTCTTCCACTAACGTTACAGCCTTCCTTGTATCTCCCAAAACTGAGGTAACCTTCAGTTTTCTGCTATTAGATCGTATTGAAAAAATTACTATCATCTCCCTTCCTGTATTTCCTTGGCCTAAATCTCCTATATTCCCCACTTCTGCCTGTTCTTCTGCTGTTAGATGATAATAACCATTTTCCTGAACTGTTTGCTGGGACCCAATAAACAACTGATAAACAGAAGCTTAAATCCATCACTTGTGCATTTAGAGATAGCATGCAAAAGGGCTGGCTTTCGTTCCAAAGAAAAGCGGGGTTTAAGCAGTGCCTAGCACCATTAGCAGAAGAAGAAATCTCCATGCTTCAAATTTTAGGCACAAGATATGGTTAAATCACAGAGCACAGATAATCTGCTGGAGGTCTCAGTAAACGGCATCTCACAAAACACCAGGACTCCTATGCACTTGGAGATGGAGCATTTTGCACAGCACAGTTCAGACAGCCCAACTCCCAGGAGCCCCTCCAAAGGCAGCAAGTCTTTGTGCTGTGATGAGGGGGAAGAGCTGGGTGATGCTGCTCTCCAGACAGTGTACAGCCCTAGAAGACCTCTCAGAGAAACTGCTCGTGGGGTGGAAGGGCAATGAAAAAGAGCAATAGGAGCATAAATCCACATGTTCTTTCAAATGCTCCTATCTTCCTTCTTGTGGAAACAATTGGGACCTGGATGCAATGACCCTCCTTTACGTCATCTGGGGCTATACCTGTGGCCATAGAAGGGTTCAGTGAATGTGTTGCCCATTTGCCATCAAGGATAGCATGAAAGAGATCTTTTCAGCTGATTTGGCTGGAACCCAGGGTTCAGCTCTTGCTTATTCTTCTCATGCTCTTACTTTCTTTGGTGAAATCGAGGCCTCATAAGCAGATCTATCACGTGTAGCTCCAGAACCAGCTTAGTCCAGTGAATGGGACTCTGTTCTCCCCTTTCATCTCTCATGTCTCCTAGTCTTCCCCCAGGGAACCTTACTCTGGAGTTTCTCTCTGTGATCAGAGACAAGAGAAGCAAGTTACCCAAGGTTTAAAAGAAGCTCTAGAAATGCTGGACCATTCCTGTCCTTACCACTTCTTCATTCATTCAGGATTTTGTTAAAGTACTTGGTTCACACCATGTTCAGTATTGTTGCCTTTCAGACCTGAAGGTTCTGCTTATTTATCCAGATACCAAAAGAAAAAAGTAGAACACTCTGGGCACTTGTAGTATACAACAATTACATCTTACTTCCATGAGAGTTTTCTGCTTGAATTTCACCTGACATTTCAGAAGAATGAACGTGCCCAGATACCTACGAGTACTGAACTGGCAGTGGCAGAAGCAAAACCAGCACACCCCAGCTGAATTTCTCAGGCTGTGTGTATAACAGTTCACCTAGTTCACAAGGCAGCACTTTTCTATCAATATGAATGTTCACAACACACCATAAATTACAGCAAGTTTCTGCACTCAGGGCAAAATAGGAAGACTACTTTGCCATGATATGACATAATGTGAGCCTAAGCTATGAAGTTATTATGCCGGTAGTACTGCCTTGACTGTGCTGTGGGTGCAATTATACACTTGGCCTTTTGTTATCAGCACAAGGAAACTAAGCAAGCAGGACAAATATTTGTATCACAATACACTTCTGCTACGGTCGTCACTTCTCTGTGCATTAGTTTCAGCAGGGAAGGAAACCAAAACCAAATATGATTTAATAACTTGAAAATTTTCTGTGGGAAGGAAACTCTCAACAACTTACCAAAGGTCGTGGGAGTCTGGGGAGGTCCCTGCTGACTGGAAACTTGCCAATGCTATACCCATCTACAAAAAGGGCATGAGAGAAGACCCAGGAAATTACAGACCTCTTAGT
Source organism: Chauna torquata (assembly GCA_013399475.1). Classification (NCBI taxonomy): domain Eukaryota; kingdom Metazoa; phylum Chordata; class Aves; order Anseriformes; family Anhimidae; genus Chauna; species Chauna torquata. The sequence continues at coordinate 148,491 of VXAL01019409.1, read as the reverse complement.
CTAACCTCAGTACTTGAAAAAACCATGGAGAAGATTATCCTGGGGGTTATTGAAAGTCAGTTAAAGAACAAAGCTATTATCAGGCATAGTCAACATGGGTTCATCAAGGGAAAGGCCTGCTTTAGTAATCTGATGTCCTTCCATGATAAGGTCATCTGCTTAGTGGATGAAGGGAAGGTGGTGGAAGTAATCTTTCTAGATTTCAGTAAGGCCTTTGATACTGTCCTTCATGGCATCCTTCTGGACAAATTGTCCAACTGTGAGTTAAACAGGTTCACGCTATGCTGACTGATGAACTGGCTCAATGGTAGAGCTCAAAGGGTTGTAGTGGATGGGGCTACATCTGTCTGATAGCCGGTCACCAGTGGTGTTCCCCAGGGCTCAGTTCTAGGGCCGGTTCTGATCTACATTTTTATCAATGATCTGGAAGCAGGACTGGAGTGCATCCTTAGCAAGTTTGCTGATGACACTAAACTGGGAGGTGCTGTTGGCTCCCTGGGGGGATGAGAAGCCTTGCAGAGGGATCTAGCTAGATCAGAGCATCGGGCAATCATCAACGGCATGAAGTTCAACAAAGGTAAATGCCAGGTGCTGCACCTGGGATGGAGTAATGCTGGACACAGGTAGAGACTGCGAGATGAGTGGTTGGAGAGCAGCTCTGCAGAAAGGGACCTGGGGGTGCTGGTCGACAGCAGGTTCAACATGAATCATCAGAGTGCCCTGGCAGCCAAGAGGGCAAACCTCATTTTGGGGTGCATTAAACACAGCATAGCCAGCCTGTCAAAAGAGGTGATTCTTCCATTGTATTTAGTGTTGGTGCGGCCTCATCTTGCATATTGTGTGCAGTTCTGTTCTCCACAATATAAAAGGATGTTAAAGTTCTTGAAAGTGTCCAGAGGAGGGCAACAAAGCTGGTAAAAGCGCTGGAAGGCATGCCTTATGAGGAGAGGCTGAGGACACTTGAGTTGTCAAGTCTGGAGAAAAGAAGGCAACCTCATTGCTCTCTACAACTCCCTGAGGAGGGGAAGCGGAGAGGGAGGTGCCAGCCTCTGCTCCCTGGTACCCGACCACAGGACATGAGGGAATGGCACAAAGCTGCACCAGGGGAGGTTCAGACTGGACATTAGGAAAAATTTCTTTACCATGAGGGTGGTCAAGCACTGGAACAGGCTTCCTAGTGAGGTGGTTGATGCCCCACGCCTGTCAGCGTTCAAGAGGCATTTGGATAATGCCCTCAATAATATGCTTTAACTTTTTGTTAGCCCTGAAATGGTCAGGCAGTTGGATTTGATGATCTTTGAAGGTCACTTCCAACCGAACTATTCTATTCTATTCTATTCTATTCTAAACTTCCTACCTAGAATAGCATGCATATATCAATCTCCAGAAAAATGAATGATTCAAGAGAAATTTCGAAATGAGGTAACAGCCTATCCACCTGACATAAAAACTCCAAGAACCTTTTCTCCAAACCGTCCACTCCCTGTACTGACTACCAACAGATCAGTTACCTGCTGACTTATTACAGGAACAAGTATGCAAATGCTAAATATAGCTCAGTCATAAGTGTTTATATTTGAAACACCAGCACAACGGATTACAAAACAAATGTTCCCCATAAAACACACACAAAACACACCGAGACCCATGACATGGCACCAGAAGCTGCAATCTGGGTGTATTCTGAACTCAAGAAAACACTTTTTTACAGAGTGTGGTCAAACAGAGAGGTTGTGGAGTCACCTTTGTTGAAGTTCAAAACCTGACCAGACACAGTCCTGGGCAACCTGTTCTAGCTGGCCTTGCTTGAGCGGGGAGGTTGGGCTAGATGATCTCAAAAGGTCCCTTTCAACTGAAGTGCTTCTGATTAATTTGTATAAATGCTAACACCTGCAGTTCTTTTAGAAGAACAGTAGGTTCACACGTCACACCAAGTCTACCCACATATACCTTCCTCTCTCCTGCATGAAAGTGCAAAAGGAGCTCAAGCAGATCAATAGTCTATGAGCTCCAGATAACCACCTGCACAGATTCTGAGGCACATTATGAAAACAGGCTGAAGTAACTTAGCTTTCTGCCTTGGTCTGCCTATTGATCATACTAATTTTTCTCCTAGTTGCTTGTACTGGCTGCAAAAATCGTGAATATTAAAGGCAACACAACATTATTGTGTCATTACTGCAAATACTTCACATGGGGAGCGTGTCCAGCTGCAGCACTGGGTGGCATGGGGAGGAGAGGCATGCTCACATATGCTCTACCGCAGCTTGCTAAAATCTTGAATTTGCTGTTGGTATGTTGGGCATGCCTGTTGCAGTTTCTTTTTACTTATAAGGAACACATCACAAGTTTTCTCACTGGCTCACCCCAGGTTAGATATAGAAACAGTACAGAGATGAAGGCTAGAAAAAGCACTAATTACCATACCTAATGTCAGACTTTTTCCAGAAATCTGGAAGCCCCAACTGTAATACTGACAAGAGATTTTCCATTAGTAGTTCGGTGACAGAGGGATTGACTCTTCCTTTATCCTTCAGGTTTGCTGGCCTATGCTTCATGTTTGCTGGTTCCCTGCACTACTTGCAAGGCTGGGTAGCACTGGCTAGGAGCACATTCTATAATGATCTTTCCCCAGTAACTATTTGTTATTTCCATTGTATGTGACTCAGACCTCTAAGAATTTTAGGCAAAGCTTGCAAGCATCTTAAACAGAAGCTATAAAATAAATTGTTGTTGCTCTGCAAATACATGATGTTCTGAACATTCATCAATCCCCACAATTCTGTTCTTCCTTTTCAGAATATTGAAAGTCTAAGTGAGTTTTTAATTCCTCTTCATGACACTTGTAATGATAAATGGCCTAATATTCACAAAACACCTTGTCGTCCGCACAATCAGCTTATGAAGTGGAGACTCAATCATGGTAAAAAAATAGACTGCTGCCATCACTGAAGTACAGGATCTTTGGTATACAGAGCTCAGAAGGAGAACAAAGCCATTCTATTAAAACAAGATATTTTGTGGCAGCTTGCTTTATTTTACCTTCTTTTTATTATTATTATTTTTTTATTTTTTTAAGTCTAATTATTGTGTGGAAAGATGGGAGATATATTCCCAATTCCATGCATATTCATGTCTCCTACACCAGATGTCCAAAGGCTGATTTCTCCCAAAGAAGCTGTTTCTCCAGGTCAAATGGCCAATTTCCTTTTTGGTGGCTAATCCTGCACCCTTACGGACCAGGGCACCAGAGTAACCTCAGGCTTTCGAAGTACCCTGCGAAGTCATGCCCACTCTGCACTTTCCTCCTCACCCTTCCTCTGCCTGCTCCTCTCTCAGCCCCCCTTTGCAAAAAAGGCTCTTGTCAGGATGGCTGTACTGGTCAGAGCAAAGGGCCACCTAGACCCATCCCCTGTCACTGCTAATTGCCAGCACCCAAAGAAGATCAAAAGTGTGTCATTTACTTGCCACCCCCCAGCAGACTGAGAAATAAGGACTTGCTGACTCAGAGGTGATGAACATGTTTAATGGCTGCCAGTGGCTCTTCATCCATGAGTTTAGTCCAGGTGCCTTTTGAACTCTGCAGACTTCTAGGGTTGCCACGCATCTACCACTTGGTTATGTGGGAAGAACCAAAGCCTGGGGCTCTATTTGGTATGCAATTTGCCACTGAATAGTTTCTTTCAGTGCCTTTCATTTTTCTAAGACAGACACTTAACAACTGTTTCTCCAATGCTACTCGCAATTTCAGAAATTTCTATGATACCTTGTCGCCCTGGATTGCTCTTTTCCAGTCAATTTGGTCATTCCTTGTGCAAATTGCATTCTATATTTTTGATTGGTCTTGTGGCCTATCTCTATAACGTTTCCATGTATATCACACTTTTTGAAATGGAAGAACAGAAACATAACATAACATTTCAAATAAGAGCATGTCATCAAATGACACAGTTGAGTACAGTTTTGCTCTGTTCCTTTTCTAATCACCCTTAACATTCAAGTGTTTTCTAACTGTTCATGACTGTTATGCCAATAGTTTTCTGGAATCATTGTAACCCCCAAACTGTGTTCCAGTTCATGGCCCACCACCATGTATACAAATTCACGACTATTTTTCCTGTGTGCATCTGTATTGAATTTCATCTGGCATTTTATCATTCAGTCAATCAATCTCACAATGTTCTGGAATTCCTCACACATAGCCCATCTCTGTATAATGTCTTCAGCAGCCTTTCCCACATCACTACTTACACATCTTTCTGAATCACTGGGAATATCTGCGACAATAAAGGTACTAATAGGACTGCAATGGTAACTTACTGTGAAAATTGACCACTTATTCCGGCATTCTATTTCTTATTTTTAATGAAGCATTTATCCACATGAGAAACCCCCCTTTTATTCCTCAGCAGCTTAGTTTTAAATCCCTTTAGAAGCACAAATTGTCACCCAGTTGCTGCCAGCCCTACAAGACAATAGGGTCGTTAAACAGAAACAGCAAAGGATATTTTTTCCCCTGGATTTGTTTTTAGCCCAATCAATTTCATGCTGATTGCATGTGTTTTCATGAATGCTAATGACAGTGTGTGCTGGGCATGTGCAGCTAATTCAGAGACAAGATCTTCCCCTTGAAATGATTCAAGACCTGTGGACATTTAAGCTGGAAACAGTGAGATTGGACAAATCTATGTATAAACATTGTGACTAGCAAAGGAACAACGTGTTCAGAGTAATAGGTAGCAACTTCATGACGTTCAAACACAACTAGCGTAGGATGTGACTAGATGAGCAATGATAGGATGTTATCAGGTACCACCATCCCCAGCCCCTACCTCTGTTTCTAACCACTGCCAGCAGCACCTGGAGGGAGCTGCAGGGCAAGTGACAAGTCAGGAAGGTCCTTGGGATCTCTCTGTGTGGAAACTTAGCCACTTTCAGGTCAGCCCAGGGACCCAAGAGCCCAGAATACATCAGATCAGAGGCTGAGCACCAGGATCTGGAAAGACCTCAGATCCTCAAGACCTCAGTAGGAGAGACAAGGCGTGCAGCCTGTGGCAAGAAAGACATTGCAGTCCACAGTCACTGCTGTGTGAGAGGGAGGCAGAGCAGCCTGGGAGGGTGGGGAAGTTGGCCATTGGAAGCGGACACAGCATTTGGCAAGTCCTCTATGGTGGCTGGACTGGATCCGTCCTACCACATTGCACGTGAATTGAAGTAAACAGCAGAGAATGCAGAATGGTCATCTTTTCTGAGCTTCATGCCACTTTTCCTCCCGGCAGCTGCAGACCATACATTAGTAGCCTGGGTAAGTGCCCAGTGTGCAAAAACTCTTCAAATTTCTGCGGGCATCTGGACCCAGCAGACTATATTGCAGCGTCCTACCACTGCTGCTACAATATCTTGTTGCAGCAGGTCTGGCCTCTAGAGATACCTCTAGTAAGTAGCACCTTCTGGCCTTTTCCTAGAGTTCCCAGGAATAAGGTGCTACCTGCAAGATCTTTCCTGTTCCCGTTCTTTTCTTCCCCCCACATGCTTCCATCTAAAGCCCTCATTTCTCCTCAGCTAGTCCCATTCTTAATATCCGTTCTAATATAATCCCATTAATTAATGTGCCGTCCCCCTATCCCCCCTTCTCTCTTCATTAGCTGGGGGGCTCCCCAAATGCCTGTGGAAAGCTGGTCAGAACAGGAGGAAAATTCTGACGTTTGTAATGAAGACACAGAAACTACACAGGAAAAAATCACTGCATCTGGAGCACATAGATCCCTGTCCTGCTACTGCTTATGCATAGCAGTACCCAAATGACCAAAATGAAGAAAAGTATAAGCTCAGGCACAGGTAATGCAGTTTATCAGCAGCCAGATGTTCAGTGGTTCCTGAACTGATGCTACTTGAAGCAGTGGAGTGGGTGTTCAGGAGACTGGAAAAAACAGAAGCATTTCTTTGGAATATTCTTTTGTCAACTGCCTTACCCTCTGCTCGATTATTATGCCATTTACTATCTCAGTAATACGGATGTTATTTTTACATTTAGTTTTCTGTTCACAACAGTTTTTCCTTCCACCTCCACTCACTAGACAAGGATACTTGATGTACTGATGATATTTAATGTATGTAAGTGACATGTTCTACCTAAAGCCATTCTTGAGAAATGTCTATTTTTTATGATATGAAGAGGACATCTGTGATGGGAAGTAATGGAGGTGAGAGCTACAGACACACTAAGCATCTCACTGAAGTGCTTCAACTATTTTGATCAGTAAAAAGAAGGTCCAGAAAGGAAGACCAGCCTAAAATGCAAACAAGATGGAGAGGGTGGGGGAGAAAGCTTTCAGTGGTTTCTGATGAAAATGTACTGAATTTAAAAAAAAAAAAAAAAAAGCAAGCAACAACAAAAACATCTCAAAATAGACTGGCAGAACCATAGCACTGAAAAAATATAACAAAAAATCTTTGGCTAAAGTTTGTCATTTGATTTTTTTTTACTTCAGTCACCAATTAGCTAAAAAGTTTGTAAGAGCTATAGAAGCTTTTCTAACTTTAATGTAAAGCAGTTGCTAGGCTTTAAGGCTGCAACATTTAAAAATGTGAGAACCTTTCCCAGTGGACACAGGCCTTATCTTCATTGTAGGGCCTAGGAAATAGATGAAACTATGGTGACTATAGGCACATGCACAAATCTGATTTAGGCCTGCAAAAATAAACCTAATATCCTGTACGACTGCCTCCTAGGAAGTCCCAAGGCCTCAGTTGCATATGTGGAAGAAGGAAAGGGTAGGATTACTCACGTTGTTTGTAACAGCCTTTCAGTAACCACACCATAATGTCCTGTTTCTTGAAGTGATGCCCCCTCTGGAGCTTATTTGAACTCCACTGTTGGAAGTGTTGGTAGAAGGGTCAATAGTGGCACTTAACCCACTCCCAAACTTATACCTGCCCCCATAAAAATTGTTCCCCTAAACTTCTTCTGTGATAAAAATTAAACCAAATTCCAGAATAAGGGGGGAATGGCAAAGGAAAAGCTTGAGCTGTGGTGTATTCCATAAGCTCTCTTTCGCATATTCTGGACAGGTCAGGCATGGTCATGTCACAGCTCTGTAAAGGACTGAGCTTTGAGTTCCCCCTGCACTAGTGGCCACCAGTGTGAACAGAAAACTGACCACACTGGAGTCAACATGTCCCCATATCCCCTCCTCAGCACATTTTGTACCTTATGTGCAAGTCAGTTTTCAGAGAGCTATATACCTTCCTTGACACAAGGCAGAACCATGTCGGATATCCTTAAGAGTCCTCTGTGTAAAGATGGAAATAAAGCATAATATATGCTTGAGTGCTAAACACTGACAACAAGCAACTTTCACCTTTAATGATGTCTGATGCCCCTGAACATTTGCTACCATCTCCATTTAATTTTCCCTTTTATCTGTATGCGGCAACAATGTTTAGCTTCACAACAGATTTATTAGTGAATGCCTCAATTTCTGAAGAATCAGTGAAAGGTTGTCATAAAAAAGCATTTAAATCAAACTCCACTCCCTGTATGAGGCAGCAGTAAAAATGGACAATTCTATGGCCGGTTGTTAAAGAAATTCAATGCCTTCCTTAGCCATACTTGGAATTGCTGTCTGTCTGCTGACCTTGAACGGCCAGACATATTATTCCACTTTACTCTCTGCCCGGCCAGTAATTTTTTCCGTTTGCTCTTCATCAGCATTTTGTCATATCAAGCATGCAGCAATAGCACAAATGTTTATCTTGTTGAGATCCAGCCAAGCCATGAGGCACTGAAGAAGTCATGTTAGTCCTCCAGTGCTATATACAGGTAACATCTGTCACTAGCAGGTGAGTTTTTCCTTGTCTGGGGTTTTGCTTTCACCAATCAGATTCACTGAAACAGCTTTGGCATTGCCCTGCTTGTGTATTCTGGAAAAATCCTGCTCCAAAGGTAAGCGTTTGCTTTCTCTGACCAACCATATTGAAGTAGGTGAAACATCTGTAGTGATCCCACTGTTCAGGTAACCCAGTCCTAGCTGAATCAGCAACTTTGTCTTTTGCCAAATGCCAGGTGGCATTTGCTTAGCTTCAGATCCAGGCTCTGACTCCAATATGTCATCAAAAAGGATCATCAAGACATACATTAATAGTAAAAGGGCAACTATTCAGGAGGGACCCAGCCAACCTGAAAGAAAAAAAGGCAGATTCTTACAAAGTGGACAAGTATTTTCTTACTGTTCAGGAAGTGACAGGTACAAGGCCTTCTCTGGCCTCATTTGTCAATGCAGGATCATGGACCTTTGCCTATTCATGCATTTCCCTGCCTGCTCTGGGGAAAGTATGATGCCAGAACAGATCACGTTACTGTGACAAGGACTGCAGACATAGACTGACTGTTGGATGAGGGCAGCCCTGGAATCTGTTGGCTGGTTCGTGGAGACAAAAGAAGGTCAAGACAGTGTGCAAGGGATGTTACACCAGGAGGAAGAGGCCTACAGGTATAGGGCAGTTCTATTACAGAAGAATCCTGTGAGTACAAGACAATAAAAAAGGCTTCTATAAATACATTAGCAACAAAAGGAGAACTAAGGAGAATCTCCATCTTTTATTGGATTTGGGGGAAGCATGGTCACAAAGGATGAGGAAAAGGCTGAGGTACTTAATGCCTTCTTTGCCTCAGTCTTTAGTAGTAAGACCAGTTGTTCTCAGGGTACCCAGCCCCCTGAGCTGGAAGATAGGGATGGGGAGCAGAATGAAGCCCCATAATCCAAGAGGAAATGGTTAGCAACCTGCTACACCACTTAGATGCACACAAGTCTATAGAGCCAGATGGGATCCACC
>VXAL01019409.1:61614-138905 GCA_013399475.1 Chauna torquata | reverse complement strand
GATTGTCCCCCTGCACTCAGCTCTGGTGAGGCCACACTTCGAATACTGTGTTCCTTTTTGGGCCGCTCACCACAAGAAGGACATCGAGGTGCTGGAGCGTGTCCAAAGAAGGGCAGCGAAGCTGGTGAGGGGTCTGGAGAACAAGTCTTATGAGGAGTGGCTGAGGGAGCTGGGGTTGTTCAGCCTAGAGAAAAGGAGGCTCAGGGGAGACCTTTTCACTGTCTACAACTACCTCAAAGGAGGCTGTAGCGAAGTGGGGGTCGGTCTCTTCTCCCAAGCAACGAGCGATAGGACAAGGGGAAACGGGTTCAGGTTGCGCCAGGGGAGGTTTAGGTTGGGTATTAGGAAAAATTTCTTCACTGAAAGGGTTGTGAAGTATTGCAACAGGGTGCCCAGGGAAGTGATTGAGTCACCATCCCTGGAGGTATTTAAAAGATCTATAGATGTGGTGCTTAGGGACATGGTTTAGTGGTAGACTTGGCAGTGCTAGGTTAACGGTTGGACTTGATGATCTTGGAGGTCTTTTCCAACCCAAATGATTCTACGATTCTATGATTCTACAAGGTATTTTCTCTTTCCCACCTTGCTAGAAGCAACTAGACTCTATAGCAAGTCAGGACCAGGAGTGGTTTTGAATGAGCTCAGGATGAGCTCAGAAATAGAGAACTGGGAGGATGCCCCATGTTCTCTGGAGGCAGCTCAACTGTGGCTGTTGCAGCAACCTCTCAAAACTTTAATAGCAGCAGGAGCTGAAAAACACTTCAATGTTACAAAAAGAACAGAAGGGAGGTTGCTTGTGTGAAAGGTTCCTTGTAGGAGCCATTTAAAGGCATGGCTGTGATTCAGTGCTTTCACAAAAGAAAAAGAGCACAACTAGATCATTCAGCTGTATTAAGGGGACAGGTATGGGTTACAGAAAGAAAACTGAATGTTGAGTAAAAAGATAACCATAATCATGGGCAGGTAAAAGCAGGTAAGGGACTTTTCCCACTTGGTGAGAATCTGGCAAGATATGTTTAAAAGCAGTAAAGTTCATTCTTTCGTGCAACAATTGGTCCAGAAAGTAACATAACAAACATACACTTAGCTAAACCCCTCTGAACCCCCAGGCTGGGGGTTCTGTACGTCATCAGCTGTGCTTTAATATGGTGGCCAGCAGCTTAGGCATAACAAATTAGGTGATGTATGGCCATGAGGGACATGGTTCTGTTGGTGGAAGTCTATTGTAAAGCGTGTGGCCAAAGATCTCTTTAGTAAGAGATAAGATCCAATAACTGGCTGGGAGACCTTATTCTCCCTTTAGAGAGAAGACCTATGGTTTCTGGCAAACAGGGTCTTCTGCTTTTTTAGTCTAATACATTTCCTAACTAAACCAAATGAAGAAGGTTTCATAACACTGCCGTTCTAGGTTATATGAATGCACATACCAGCTACATTACTATAAATACATTGCTGTGAATTAAAGCTGAGACCTGCCATTTAATCCGGCTTCTCTAGTGTCTACTACCTTTCACTTAGGAATCATCATCAATTTAAAACTGGCTCTCTATTGAAAAATATTCTCTTATTCAGCAACTTATATTCCAAAAAGGGTCTTCTGTTCTTCCCATCACTGTTGCATTTTTCCATTAGTATTTATTGATGGTTGCCTACTAGTGAATCATTTAATTCATTCCCTTAATGCTCCTTCAAGAAAGGAATTCAAGCCTAAATAATCCTCATTGTACCAGTTACCCATGTCTTTGCAGCACTGAAATTCTGTAAAATATTCTCAAGTGTGCATATCCTACTGGGTCAAGTCATTTACGCTTGAGAGGCCCCTAGTCTGTGAAGCCAAAACTCATACACATGTAAAACTACAGTTTATGATGTGCATGTATTGTAAACCATAAATTCTATTTGTAATAAAAAGTAGCGATGTGTCAGATTGCATGTCATAGAAGTAGGCATACCATGGATAATATGCATATATTTATTATGTGAGAGAAAGAAGACAAGTCGGATGAGTAAAACAGATGGCTCATCATCCCATTGCCTGTAATGCAGGCAAAGTGCATAGTGCCAGGAGAGCACAAGTTTCTGTCCTGATACCTGTCATCTTGGCATATATTTGAACAGCAATAGTCTCAGAACCCTATCCTTATAACAGACATAGTTTATAAGCTATAGTGGCTATCAGAAGATGCACAAACTCTTTTTTTTTTTTTTTTTTGGAAGTTAAGGGTTGCACCCAGAGGAGGACAGACTCAGCTTACAGTTTTTTAGGCTATTTTTCAGTCTGAGAAAGCAAGATGAACCCTCTGGTTCATAACCTTCATACTGGTTTCCCTTCCCAGGGCACACTCCAGTGTCCAGCAAATAATTTGTACCCATTGGCAATGCACCTAAGAACTGCTCCTCCAGTCACCAGTGTGCAAAGCCAACAGCCAAAGGTTCTCACAGCTCAAGGGAATGCTGGGCCCAGCATTTACAACTTCCAGACAACTGTGGCAGTCTATGGAGGGAAAAAAACCTTTGGGGCATTGGAGATGACCTCAATTGTTTAACCATATGCGCCTCTGTGAATACGCTTGAAGCCAGCTTTATAAACAACCATACAATCTCTAGATTAAAGCATGACTTGAGAAAAAGCACAAGCATTCCCAATTTTCATCATTTGTTAGATTACCACAGGTAAGCAAATGTGTAGATTGAAAAATGAGATGTCCAGAAAACACTCAGTACTACATTTGCAGGAAAATGCTCGATTAGTAGGAAAATACTTTTCACCTAGAGGGGTCTTTCAGGCTTATGTGTATTATCTCTATGTGTACTTACTTCTAAGTAAGTAAGTAAGTACCTTACTTACTTCTCCTGACTAACCAGCTGGGACCCAACAACTTCTCTTGATGCATGTTTTATTGAATTGCTGGGAGATAAATTAGCAGGACCTCAATGAAAAAAAGACTCATTAACTCTTTCTGCCCCCGCCAAACCTAACTTCCTTCTAATAAAGGAAATTTATTAATAACTAGACCGTGCCCTTGCAGCAAGGCTTCAATTTCAGGTTGGGACAATGCAGTGAAACCAGACTCTGTTTAACCCAGAAGGTGTTCTGCTGCGGTATGACAGGATGGCTCCAGATGACCTGTATTGCATTTGTTGGAGATGCGATTTTATCTCATAAGGAGGAAGACAGAAAACATCCAGTCAAACTTCACATCAGTCTGGTTAAAAAGCTTCAGGCTGAAAATGAATCACAAGAAATTTAATCATACCTTATAAAATATAAAAAACTTTCCTCTTCAAATCAAGTTTTTGTGATAGGTAACATAACTTTGCTCTCCTCTTCCACTTTAGCCATAGCTTTAGTCAGTTCCTCACAAAAACAGTGGCAAATCAACATAGTTTGGGGAAGAGTCAACAGTATACAAACTCAATATACAAAATACACTTACAAGAATAACTTTTATAAGAATAGCTTTTATGAGAAAGTGAAAAAAAGTCAATCACATAAACCTTCATCTGTTAGCTGCATAGACTAGCATTAAATGCTTTTGCCTCTGTTACTCCAGAAATAGATTTTTGCAAACAGAAAATTTTGGCTGCCTTATTTTTGCAGTTCAGCTATAGTTCCAGTATTTTAAATTCTGAAGTATAAAATATTGATTTTATTTTATTTTATTTTGTTTTGTTTATTTATTTTAGAAAAATCGGACTTAACTCTATCTGACACATAAAATGGAACAAAGTCCATACGATCACTCAGTCTGTTCTCATCACATAACCATAATACCTGGCAAAGGATAGTTCAGTCACAACATCAAAGTAAAAGCTGCACTCAGAGGCAAAATAGACAATGTTTAAAGTCTGTTAAGGGACATCACTAATGCACCTAATTAAACAGGAACTCCAGCATGTATGATAAATGGCACACAGATAAAAGAATGCTTGCCTCATGCAGAATTTCGATCAGCCAAGAACCTTTGGGACAAAGACCAATGCAGTAAAACATCAAGCTATTACATCAAGTACAGTTACCATAATAAAATTAAATTCTAACTGAAAGCTTGGAAAAGAAACAGAACAGAAAAAAAAAATTGTACACATTACTTTTACGTCTATAGAGCACAATGTCAAAGAAATCCTCTCATGCTTTGACTGTGAATGATGGTGTAAACAAAGCAAAAGGCAAATCTGGTCTTCTCTTCAGTACAGTTAGGCATAGAGAAGCGATGAAACTGTACCCTGTCTTGAGTCAGACTGTCATCAGAATGGGCAGTTTTACTCTTCCCAACCCTTCTAGTCAAGGTCCTCCCACTTGTGCTAGCAGAGAATTCTTAGATTAATTTAGGTCGGTTCTAAAACTGCACCCTCAGAAGTGCATTCCAGGATGTTTTCCCCTTGAGCAAATCCAGTAACTTGACAAACTGTGTATAAATCACCTAGGTAACACAGGAGTTACTGCAGCTAACAACACCAAAGTGTTTCTGAATATGGTGGAAGGTTGCAGAATCCTGCTTTTCTACAAAATGTATGAGAAATGCAGTTTAAAACTGGATGCCATGGTACAAGCATGACACATGTAGTTCACACAGTCACTGACCACTCCCCTAAATCATTCAAGAAATATTGAAATTAATGCCGTGGAGAAGGGAGTGTTCTCATAAAGCTGCCACTAACAGAACCAGGGCATAAAGTTATACTAAGATATTTGCTGACATACACTGTTGTGGATTGCATGCAGTATCAGCTCGTAGGCATAGGAGGTCACCAAGGCCCAGATAAGACTGAAAGGAACGGTGTGAGAGGGATGAGGAACTGGGACAGGTCCCTGTGAACACGTGCAGGAATTGTTTTTTATCCCAGGGCAACTGTACAGCAGAGAAATGCGGACGACCAGTTTAAGGGGGCCATCTCTTAGTGCCTAATGCAGGGCAGATAAATCCCAGCCAGAAACCACTGGGAAGCCCTATGGATTAGCTGTTAGGTATGTCAAGACTCAGAACTTGGACTGTGGTCATTTGGCTGAAGTGATAATCCCTCTGACATCTGTTTCCTGGGAACCTTTGGGAAGAAAGCAAGTACTTCAATATGTAAGTACTGCTTACAGATTGACTAGTTGAATATGATTATCTAGTATTTCCAAAGCTTTGGGGACTAGGGCAATTTTATGCCCTAGGCAGTTACAGATACTGCCTCTGCCTTTATAGGATTTCACAAAGTAAGCATGGCCTACTGCATTTCTGCCTGTTGTGATAGCATTAGCCAGGCCTGATTAGAGTTGCAGTTAGCTTAAAATGCTGACCGAGATGTTTATATGTGTTCTGTTCCCACTACAAGGTGCAGTGACAAGCTTGGCTGCTGGAGTTTGACTCCTTGCCAAGACTGTCTTGCCTGCACTGAATTTGGGTTTTGCCTGTGGAGGCAAGAAGTGCACAGTACATACACCCCTCCAGGGCTGCCATGACACGCAGACACCCAAAGTAAAGTCAGCTCCCCTACAGCACAAGCTGTATTCACATGGTAGAAATAAATTATTTTTACTCCTGTCATCTCCCTTGCCCAGCAAGCTCCCAAGGAGCTTTTGGCAGATGGGAGAGAAGAAGAACATTAAAATCTGAAATGCTGACGGGTGCTCAAAGGAAGCGACACAGACTATTTACCTGCCTCTACTCATACTTTCCCCATTCCTTTAGCAACAGTCCTAAGAGCTGCACTGCACACTGTCCTGCTACCCCTCGCATGGAAGAGCTGGCCTCGTGGCCCCATCTCCTCCCAGTCATGCTGCACCCCAGCCATGTTCCTGAGGCCCCCCTTCGCTTGCTCCGCAGCCACACAATTATTCAGATTCCAAGACTTTCTCAGTAGCCTCTCAGGCACTTTTCTCTCCTCAGCCCGTACAAAAACATCTTACTGCCCAGATCCATAAAAGGTGGAAATTAAAGGTTTTATTAGAAGCAATAAAAAAATATGGTATTTATCTTATAAGAAGCTACCAAGTAAGCAAATGCAGCTGAGTTATGACAGGCTACAATTAGCTTAAAATTAATACAGTGTAAGCATCAAATTCCAGTCAATATATGAGAGAAAGCTAATAAGGATATAAAGGTTTGTCTAGACATTGTCAGATGTCAGACTCTGGAGATACAAATCTATTTTTCAGTAGTATCACAGAATATATACTAATACTGAATCAGATTCCTTTATTAAACCACAAACCATGTAAAAAGCCAAAAAGCTTAATTTTGGTTAACAGGTAAAACCTCCCTCTCATATGTGTGAGACTGTATGTTACAGACTTCAGAAGGGTTTTAAAAAATCACTTCTACACGACAAGTGAAATTGTTACAGCTTCACACTGAATATGCATAGACATCATTTGCTCTGCATAACACTGGCATGCTTCAGGATGCCACAATGTGCTCCATTTAAAGAAGAACAAGGAGCTCTCCCTTCCCTTCTTTCCGTACTTCTTCATGCCCCAAATACTTAGAAAATGCCAAATGGCTTGCAGCCAACCAGGAAAACATGGAGACAAGTGGAAGCCAAAGAAGGTCCAGATTAGCAGCTAGCATACACCATCTCCTGAGCAGGGCAGTGCCAAGGGATATTGTGGGGTGGGAGGAAGATGGGACAGGGAGAAGAAGAGCAGAAATGGCCACCCTTAGGGAGACAGCCATAAATCCAATGAGAAATGGTCAAATTCAGGCATGTGAACCAGCCTCAGCAGGCCTCCAGGACCTCTCTGGTACCTCTCTGTACACAGCTATTCTAATGACATCTGTGGTGGGCTAATCCCATCTAAAAATCTTACAAAAAATGGATTTCTTCATGTTTTCACTCCATTAGAATTCATATTCAAAAATCCACTCTTCCTAATACGTACACATTTCTATGGACATGGGTACATTTCTTAAGTAAAATTTGTATGATATGGTCCAGTAATCCCTGGCTTTTCAGCTAAGGGAATTTCTAACACAAAGATGCTGTCTGCAAAAATATTCTATATTGTAAGGTTTATATTAAGCAGTCTTGTCTGTATAATTTAATAGTTCACAGCCGCATGAAGGAGCTTTTCATACATACACAGCAATGCTGAGTTTTTTCATTTGTTTGCAATAACCAATGATTCATGATTCACCTATTTTTGTTGAAAAAATTACATATTATAGCTGAACAGAAAACTTACAAATGTAAAGGACTACGAAATCTTTACATTGTTTACTACTTGCCTTTACAGTGTGCTGAAGTAGAACAATTATTTAATAGCAGTAAAGCTGTCTTGCCAGCAAGTTGCTAGACATCCAAGCTAAAGAAATTTCCTCGCTTACATGCAGATGAGGACATGTAGAATGGTACCTGCAACAGACAAAGGGAATTACTGCAATATCCATTCAGACATATATCTTTCATGTGCTTAGCCTGTATTCCTACAGATACATATCTTCCAACTATAGGAAAATCCGGTAAGTACAATCAAATACATAATGCTCATGATAAAAAACTGCTGTCTATGATGTCAAATGTTACGCATTGTTTAGCAGGACTCATCCACCTGCCACATCACTCCCAAGAGCCTGCCCGCCCTTCAGCCTCCTGCATGTAGCACCCAAATGCCCCAACCCTGTTGGAGGGCATTTGTGTCAGACAATTAGCAAGAGCTTCTTATCAGAATCCTCCTGCCAGACAGGCCTGCAGGACAGACAGGCTAGTACAGCAAAATGAAAATGCAGCACATCTCATGGTCTACAAAAAGAGTCTATTGCTGGTTGCAGCTATGCAGAAGGAAATAGGAGGCCAGCAAAATACCAGAATAAGAGCCTGCAAGACGATATTGACAACCAAAATGCTACAAGGTGTCCACTTCACAGCAGTGTAAGGTGAAGGTGCTGAGGAAAAACAGAAAGCCAAGAGTAAAAAAGGTTATATTGAGCCATTTACCTCATTCCAAAAAACAGAGATTTTTCTGAACCAATGTGATTTTTCCATTGTCAAACCAATTCAGCCAGCATAAAATTGTGAAGGTACAAAACATGCATATTGGATGGAGTACACTATTTTAACATGTGATGTTTCAGTTCACATAGAACTGAATTTTAAATTGTTTTGAGCTTTGTGTATTGAATTTTACACTGTGCCTCAGTGGACGCCTCTAGCAAAATCATGCCTACTGAGATGAATCCCAGCACTACTGGGATTTTGGATTTAGTAGCTTTCTGTATTTAAGTGCAGGCAGCTTGAAACTTTGATGTAAAACTAATTTATAAATATATTTTGAGTGCATATCTTGTGATTGAAATACATTACTAATGTGCTTTGCAAGTTGATGGAGAAGCAATACATTGCCAGACCAGTTGTTGCAAACAGCAAGTTAAACAAAGTAGGGAAATAAGTCATTGTCTCCTTGGCCTATGATCGAGGTGTAGGAATATCTCTTACTCCTTTTACACTGCATGGATGTTTCATCATAATGAGTGCTGCCAGAATTGCAACATGCTTTGAAGGAATTGTAGTCTTCTATTTTTAAGCCATTAACTTTTCAAACACATTGCTTTAATTGTACATTATATATTATTCTGAGAGGATGCAATTTATCTGTAGAGGCAAAGTTTGATCACCCCTTTTAAGACCATAGTCAAGGGCAACCATGATGTACTCCTTTATAGTGGCCAAAACATACCCTATCCATCCTGAGCAGAAACTGACTTTAATCCCAGTAAATCCTACTTAAGGTAGATGGCCATTAACATTATTAAATTTGTATGCCATTAGGGGAACCAGCAGCAGCATAGGAACAGTAGTGACGTTATTTATTAGTTGTGCCCAAAATGAAAACATAACCACAATTTCTCTATTCCCTGGTCTCCCATATTGCTTAACAGGGCATCATGAAGGTCCAGGAATCAATTTCCAAGTAGGAGCAGTTCCCTGCGTTTGCCCCAGCAATGTGAGAAAAAGCAGAACAGGTCCTGGAAAGTCTGCTTTACCTGCTCTCCTTGATTTGCCAGCTCCATTCCCTTTAGCTCTGGAATACCATCATAAAGCAGATGACACCTTGCTGGCAAGTCCGAGGCTGTAGCCAGCTCCCTGCAGAAGTGAACTGAAATGATCGGCACATTCACTTTCCCCAGGAGCAGTCCCCTGGCTTAAGTCAGGAGCACCCTAGCTGTGCCATGCCACTCAGACTGCTGGCATCTCATCCCACGTCCCCATGCCCATCATCTACTGGTAGCTAAAAGTGTTTTATCCAATTCCCCATGATCTAGAGGTCTCAGACCAGACCTTGCACAGTTTATACCACAAGAGTTTTCTGGGAGGTAGGTAGTATCTCAGTCAATGTCTGGAAGCCTCCCAGAGCATTGTTGACTTTCCACAGGGCAAGCACTGAACACTGCTGCTGTCTCTGAACAACCAGCTATATGTTGCATGTATGCTTGCACTGTTTGTGTGGTGCATGCACAAACACTTCCACGTTGCTGAATAAAACAGCACCGGGCTGTGCTTTGGAGCACAAAACCCAGGTTTCCCACACTGCAGAACTGCTGGTTTGGTCTCAGCCTTCACTGTGGGGCATCAAATTAACTCCCTCTGAGGCAAAACCCAGACAGGAAGCCATTCCTTCTCCTCAACATGACCAACGGCATGGCTGGCAAGGAGCAGCCTCCAGGTCCATGTCAGTTTTAGTAAATAAAAGCGTGCCCAGGAATGTCCTTGGTGCTGGAATAGTTTATTGCGCCAGTAAATTGTCAGAGGTACCTGGTGCTAGAGTTATGGTGTTTTGGAGAAAGCAAGGCACCTCTTTATGAGGACAGATGCTCCAGCCCTCGCTGCACACACAAACTCATTTCCCTGTCTTCTTGCCTGAACAGCAAATGTATTTCTTTTTTCCTCAAGAAAGTGCATATGTGCTGTAAATAGTTGATGTGTGTGTTGTGTTTGTTGGTTGAATTAAGAAACTGGGGAGGCCCAGCAGGTCTGGAGAAGCTGCTGTGGGTGGGCAGCAAGCCATAATGGAGGAGACCGTTGTGAGGTAGAGACGGGTGGCAGGAAAACATGGTGACAGGAGGGAACCATGCCTCATGAGCATGGTGGTGGCAGGCTGTCGAGAAGCTCAGCTACCCAGGGGCAGTGGGGGCCTGCCAGGCATAAGGCCCTGTGGGGCAGCCAACTCACTGGGAGCTCCACACATGTGACAGCACGTCCTGGCCTGCTCTCATGGGTGGCCCAGGGAGGACAAAGGCCTCACACACCTCTCCCTACAAGAAAAGAGAGAGAAGTCAGGGGTTTAAGGGCAGTCGGGGATGTTCCTGGGAACAGCAAATGGCTGCAAGGGCACTAGGAGGAGAATGATGCCCTTTACAGGCTTTATTGTTGTTATTAACAAATTACCAGCTCTCCCCTTGGCTAACCCAGCAAGTGCTGCAGCCTCTTACACCAACTTTCCCTTCCCATCCCCCCCGCCCAAACCATGCAGAACATACTGCATGCACATGTGGTGCCATGCTGTGAAAATACTGCTCTGAGGGGTGCAAAGGAGCCCTCCCATTGTTTGTGTGGATTTCAGGGTTAGCAACAGCAACCCCATCCAAAGGATGCTGTCGGGATATATTATGTTCCAAAGAGACAGGTGCTTTACTGGGGACAGAGAGGACATGACCCAGGAACAGGAGGTTCCTCCTGAATCCCTTCTACAGGAAGACTGCATCCAGTTGGTGAATCCAGGCCATTCCCCAGCCACTGTGGAGGAGCAAATTTCAGAAATGTAAGTGGCTTGTGTGGAGACTGGGGATCCAAAGCACCAAGCAAGTGCAGCTTGGCATGGTTCCTGTGAGTATGCTGGGCTGCCCTGGATGGTTGACTTGGACAATGGTATCTCCCCATTGCCTGTCTCCCTATGATCTAGGAACTGCCATACTGACAGATCACCTTTCCAATATCATCACATCCCAGTTTGGGATAGCCAAAGAGGACTCAGGAAAGAGTTGAAAACCACTGTTGAGGCCATATCCTAGCCCACCTAAGCTGGGAGCAGAGTGGTTGTGCTTCTCTTCTGACCTGCCATTCTTTTAATCCACTTTGTTTTAAGCTCCCTATGGTGCATTTATGATCAGAGTCCTATAACTATTTTCTCCAGAAAGTGTGATCCTAAATAGCCATAGAGACTGAGGAAGTAAGATCAGACACAGAAACTCATCCTGTCTCCCATTTATTTATAGCAGAGCTCACTTCTCTTTACGAAGATGGAGGATGTTTTAGGGGTTGCATGCTGACTAACCAGATGGAGTGGTAGAGCAAATGTAGCAGTGTGAGAGCAATCCCCTGAGCAAGAAGTTCCTGAGGGACTCTGGGGTCCATCCAATACAATCTTCTTCAAATTTGTGTATGGCTTGAATGTTTCCCCTGTGCAGTAAGAATGTCTGATCCTATGACCCTGATCATCTTCAAACTGCTTGTAGTCACTTGGAATGTGTTAACAGATAACACAGAGCTGCCATTGCCTCTTTGAAGAGGTAATACCATGAAGATTAAAGCAGATGTAGGACCTTAGCCTGTTTTCTAGCATATATTGTCTATACTAACAGAAAGAAAAGTTGTCTGAGATTGTACATCTGGGGCTTCTTATCTGTTGATAAGAGCCCCTATTAAACAGGAAAATGGCAAACATCAAATTTCTTATGTTAATTAAGTCTACGGTTTTCCATCATTAACTTAGTATCTGTTACAGAATCCTCAGAAGAGAAATATGGGAGGCATTTTGCAAATGGCAGTCAAATGGCAATCAAATTATATCCAGAAGGGTTGATTTGGTAATCAACTTCTCTTTAAGGTCTAGTCTGGGGCTACGTCTATATAAATGTTTGCACCTGATGTTTGTTAACATGTAGATAGCTAATAAATAAAAAAAGACAGGGAGACTTGACCCTGAATAGTGCATGCTTTGTTAATATTAGGACATGCAAGAGGAAGTTTTGCCTCATAAAGTGAAACAACAATTTATTAGCCAATCAAACATGATTGACATTTGGTCTAGCAAAGCAGCATTCTCACCTGCTAGGAAGCAACACCATGTCTATTTGAGTCAGTTTTCCCAATCAATAATTTAGAAGAGAATAGCAGAAATGTTGGATCCACTCAGGTGTCCTGAGGGAGTAATGGCTGCAACCTGAGATTTATCAGCTGAAATAAAGATGGAATCCATTTCAGAATGTGATACTACTAGATGCATCAGCACCAGAGAGCAGACTTTGGATTTGAAGACAAATTGTTCCCACCAGTCACTCTTGGGTCCCTTCAGAGCAAACCAATTAGCTGTGTCAGAAACAACAAATTTAGGGGTCTCTCAGGAACTGTTCTCTGTAAACAACACAGTCCAAATAACAGCAGTTTGGCTTCTTCCATGACATGCAGACCTCCAGAACTATCCCGAGGGACTCTGCACATTCACACGCTCCATGTGCCCTCAGGGCATATATGTGACGTGTCCACATCACACATACTCTTTGCTATCCTGTAGTATGAACACTACCCTTGGAGCTGGTTCAGTCTTGCCTGCAGACATCCACCCTGAATCAGGAATCCACAGTAGTCAAAAACAGCTGTACAGTCCCAGCAATGTTGTCAAGTGCAGACCTCCCACAGTGGCCGCAGATGGTGGCCTCTCAGGCCTCCATCACAGCAATGCTTACAGCAGGGCCAGGTGACAAGGCCCCAGAGGGTATGGCAAACCTCTTCTGCTCTGGCACAGGCCCCATGAGGGGCATGTTCCTGCAGGATAGCAGGGATACTTCCTGGCAGAGCACTTCAGAGTCAGACCTTTACATCCACATGAGCCCTCTGTGGTTCATCCAGATGTACAGTGCTGTCTGGGCCCCAAATGCCCATTTTTTGGTGGGGAGATGGCTATGCTTCAGTGACAGAGAGTCAGACAGACTGGTCCATCACTTGGCAGCTGTCAGTCTCCTCCACATCATAGAAAACCAGTGTCTAGAGGGTGGTGAGATATGCCAGCCTTATAGCACCAGCCTTGTGGCAGCACACCTTGTACTAGCACAGAGGCTCAGCAGCAGGCTCGAGTAGTTGGTAAAGTTTTTTGGTCAGAACAGCTAATAAAGATTTTTCTGTGATGCAGTCAGGGGGACAGGCTTGAGCAAGGCAGATAGGAGACACTCCTCTCATTGTGGCAGAGAGTGAGACTCGGTCCCCAGAGAATAACACTTTAACCGTGGTGATAGCTCCACTGGTCTGATTTTTGTTTTGTTAGAGCAATATCAAAGAACAAACCTGCTCTGAGGAAGATGATCGAATGATGTCCATCCCTCTGGCTCAAGCTTTGGAAGCCAGCAGAAAGCTTTGTATTAATTCCTAAACTTTGGACCAGCAGGAGCATTCAGTTCAGGATTGGTGCATCTATATGTAAAAGAATATATTTCCAGAAACCCATAGTTCAGTAGAAAAGCAGCAAACCATGAAAACTGAACACCAAAGTGGGAATTAAAGAGAATGATGCCTACAGCCAGCATCAGGGCCTGTACTGCAGGCTCTTTGGAGTTCTGCGGGAGACTCCAGCCATATCCTACAGCTTCAGTACACTGATTGCTTTACTGGGATAAAAGACTGCTCCTTACCTAAACATCAAAGAGAAAAAGTATACAAAGAATGCTAGAGGGGTTGAACTGATGTTAATATAATTTACAAAGCATGAAATCTTATTCCTAAATCCTGCTAAGACGCACATAACAATCTTGCTTTATGAGTTAGAATTTTTAGTGTAATCTGGGCACAAAAATGTGAAAGAAAGATAACTTGAGAAAAATGATCATGGATGACAGGCAATAAAAGCAATGAACTTTTCACCTCAATATCTAGAAATAATCACAAAAAATCACATAGGTTCAGTTATTGAAAATCAGGCTAAAGTTTAGTTCTAGTCTGTTCAGAGTAGGAAGATAAATTAAACAACTCTCCTTGCCATATCTGTTATATATTTTTCCTCAGTAGAAATTAAATTCTCATTAGTAATCAACTTTCAACAGAAGGGCTCTGCTTTGATATTGAACTCTTCTCTGTGCTCAACTGGCTGTGCTCAGGTCCCAGCCTACCCATACAGTAAAATTTTTTCTTCCTTGCACTTGTCATCTGAAGTTTGGATGAGATTTATTTTGGATATCTGATGGTTATTCTCCAACACTTCAAAAAAATCTGCAAATCATAATGCACAACTCTTTTACATTTATAACAGTTATATTAGTAATGTATCACTTTCATGTAATCATAATATTTTAAAACTGATTTGATGTAGCTCATTATTAACATTTTCAGCAAATTTCTTCTGTAAATCTGTTCTTTCCAGCACTTGGTTTCTCTGGAGTAAGGTCCTTGAACACTTATGGTTTCAAGTTCATGTCAGGGGTTCAGCAAAATGTTCTAGGGAAATAAATTTTGAGAGCAGAAATCACTATAAACACTGATATTTCCCAAAGCCTTCTGACTTCAGAAGCTTGGGACAAGTCAGAGCAACATTACTTCCTTGATTAACATTTAAGTGCTTAGAGTAGAGGTTGTGAACTGTTAGATGGCTATCTTAATTTCAGCTGTAGGAATCATCACTTCTTTTCTGTCTGACTCGTTTTTCCTTTCCCCTCATCCCTTAGAGCATTGCAGGGTGTTTGATGTTTGGATGAAATTATGGTTGCGACATTATGGATAGTATTAAAAACTGTTAAACTGGAATAAAAGAATTTTTCTAGTGCAAGACCATTTCTTGAATTCTCAAGTAGGAGCAAATGAGACGAGAAAGAGGATTATAGGGGGAGAGGGAGAGGGAGGGAGGTTCTCGGTCCATTAAAATGCATTCATGGGTGCTGTGACAAGCAAAATATTCCCAGATAATAGTGGGGAGCAAACCAGATCTCCAGTCACAGAACAAGTTTTACAAGACAGAAACATACAATAACACCTACTTGCCTAACCTCAGGGAAAATCTCTGCCCATACCCCAAACCTACAAATTAATTTAAGTGAAAAGCTTGTGGCTAAGACATATGGAATAACATTTTTGAAACTCCAGGGTCTCTTGCCCCTGCACCCCTTCTTGCAGTTTCTGAGAAACTGTTGCTTCCCTCAAAGAAAAAAAAAAGAAAAATTCCTAGCTTCTAAGCTGTGAAACAGTTCTTTACCAGCTGAATTATCTCCCAGTTTCTTTCTCCATCTGCATAAGCACCAGACATTCCCAGCTGCTCTCTGCTGTTCCTTTCTTCACAAACCCATTCTTATTTGCTCAGTTCTTCTCCTACCATATATCTCTACCAAAATAGAATAGAATAGAATAGAATAGAATAGTTCTGTTGGAAGGGACTTACAAAGATCATCTAGTCCAATCGCCTGACCATTTCAGGCCTAACCAGAAGTTAAAGCATGTTATTAAGTGCATTATCCAAATATCTCTTGAACACTGACAGGCATGCGGCATCAACCACCTCTCTAGAAAGTCTGTTCCAATATTTGACCAGAAAAAAAATGGAAAATCAGAACTGTCTCCTGAACTCCCTTGGCAAACTCCACTCTAACTAAAACTCTTTCTATGTTTGGTCAGAGATAACTCCAGGAGAACTCTCTTCCTCAACGAAAATCTTTTGTCATAAGTGAAACTCAGGGAACAGCCCCAAATCTTCTTGTTACCACCTGAGGGGCTTGGAGATAAGTTTGCTGTTAAAGACTGCCTACTAGCTCAGTTTGAGTATCTGCCCTGGCTTGATTTGCAGCAGTAGAATCTGGTCTTGCTATCGGCTCTACGGTGTAAAATCCAAAGGACTTTTTCAGTCCCTGTTAGGATTTCATGCATCAGTTCTCTACCTGATATCAAAAGATACTGAGTCAGAGATGGAGGAACCCTTGTGCTAGCTGCTGTATGGAAACAGGAACATACAGTGCTTTTTACCCTGATCAAAATATTTCATATCCATTGCTGGTCTCAAAAGCAGGGCTGTGGCTTGGATCTTCTTAAACATACTTGTCATATTATGAAGCCCTGTGTACATTCATGTAGTGATATAGTAGAAAGAGTACAGAAGTAACATCAGTCAGAAGCCTTTTAATTTTAATTACACACTTAAGTCATCATAGCTGTACTAGGTGGAAAGATTTAGGGTCTCATAAATGAAAAGGGCTGTGCATTGGGCTGGATATGTTAGAATGATGAAGTTCTGCAATGCATATGCTGCATTGCTCATTCTGCAGCTGTAGCAGCAGATTTGGACGATTCTGGACTTTAGTGACTGAACTCATCAGTCTTCATTCTTAAACATTTTCCAGCATAAAATTCACTGAGTCCTTTTAAATGAGAGACTTGTGCAATTATGTTCTTAAATTGCCCTCTCTCCTGACTTGCCTCCATGTCTCTGGTCTCTAAGTATTCTGCCAAACAGTGAGGGGCAGAGAGAGGTGCTGGGTGGAAGAAGACAAGCATTTTTTATGGCATTATATGCACAAATTAAATATTCCTAAGAGATATTCCCATTAGCTCATTTCACAGGAGCAAGAGCTCTTCTGAACTCTGAACAACATTCCTACAACAACATTTCCTTGGACAAACATCCTTGTTCTTATTGTACCATTTCTGATCAATGAGACGCTCTGCTAACTGACTGAGTCTTTTCATTCACTACTTTTTCTCCAGTTTTGCCTACTCATAGCTCAGCTGTGAAGAAATGCAGCTTCTCCCTGAGAGATTCTTGTTTGCTTTTTGCTTTTATGGAAAAGCCATTTCCACTATGTAAACAAAAGGCTGCAATCTCCCACACAGACAGCAGCTTTCAAAATGGGAAAAATAGGGTATATCAAGTGGGGTATCTTTCTGTGTTGGTGCTATATCTAATTAGAGACTTTGGTCTCAGCTCCACACCAATTTTACCCTGGTGTAAGTGTCACATAGACCTGAAGTGAGGCTGTTTTAAAAGCCTGGGTTTTCCTAGTCAGAGGGTACCTACAGCCACTACCGAAGCTATCCCTTGTCACACTGCAGCACAAAATGGATGCACACATATGCATTTGTAAGCTCTATGGCCGGCTCAGAAGATGCATGGCTCTCTTGTGATAATTACGGTAAATCCATAGCATCTCACCAACGGATTATATGGCCAGGTTAGAAGAAATAATTCAAGTATTAACAGAAGCGACTTCCAGTAATGGACTACACTGTACAAGCTAGCTCGTGCATCATCAGAAACCTGTTTATGTCTTTCTAAAAATCACCTCTGAAATGGGTCCAGATCGATCTTGTGATTATGCTGAAGGTTTGTTTATTTAGATATTAGAACCCTGCTAAGGTGATATGTTTTCCAGAGGTTCATGCTAAGTATTCATCTTATTTTTTTTATTCTTTGCTTTTTCCCACACAGCACCAAACTCACCCTCCCACTACTCTTTTAGGACCTTTACCAGCTCCCTAGTGCTCTGTACATCTGATTCAGATTTAGTGTCCCTGTTTTGAAGGCTTGTCATGTAGCAGCATACACCTATGGCAGTGAACTTGCCTTCTTTTATAAACCATAGTTTCTTATTAGTCTCTTCACCACCAGCTAAAAATATATGCACTTCCTTTCTTGCTACCTTACAACTCCGAAATGCCCACCCTACATCTGTTCTAGTTGTATGGGTCTTCCGCTGTCCCTTATCTTCCACTGTTTTCTCAAATTAAATTATTAGGCTGGTTTCAATGCAATCAAAAGCTAATAAAAGATTTGTCATATAACAGTCATCTTCTCCTCTGTTTCTCCAGACACATCGTGACAGAAATCAAATCAGAAATCTTGATCTTTTATGCTGCTTGGGGACCTTTACAGCTGACCCAAAACTTTTATCTTGCCAGTAAGGCATACAGGGCAAACAGATGTGGTCTTTTTAATTCTTGAAAAGACATTTTAGTCCTTCTCTTGCTATCTCTTGGTTGAAGTGGAAGAAAGAAGTGTCTGAAAGAGGACTGTATGTAGCCTATTAAAAATAATGTTGATAAAGATGAGACATAGGAAAGGACTGTCAAGTTAATGAAGTTCTTTTGGAATTATTAATAAGAGACCATGAGCTTCCATTTTCTTAGTTAGAGGCCGATGACTCTTCTTTCAGATGCCCAATTAAAAATTATACAGACAGTGCTGTTCTGGATTTACATTAGACTCTGTAGTAACCATAGTATAACTATCTCATAGCAGTGAATACAAGAAATATATATGTAAATAATCTGCAATATACATATTATTACCTATAAATAACGGATATAAAAATGCATATGGATATAAATAATGCACATGCATATAAATAATGTGTATGCACATAAATAATACGCAATAAATTGAAATCAGATATCTCTGATTCTAGTTCTGAGAAAAATCATAAAGATTATGCCTTGTCTGGATGAGATGGTACGTTACTTGCCACAGCTGCTCTCTTTAGCACTGATTGCTAAGGAAATGAGGGGTAGAGCATCAAGATGCATGTATCCCACATGTATGTTTGACTCCCATATGAACTTGTGGGCCAATTAGGGCAAGTTTGGCAGGGGAGTAGAGACCTTGAAGATACCACCTGGCTCATCGTTTCCTGTAAAGAAGTAGCTAGGTCTTTAAAGCAAACTGCATGATAGATAGCTGAGACCCTAAGAGAAACAACCCATCTAGGAGGGAGACTATGACCAAATGCAGGAGAACGTTCTCTGGTGCTGATTTGTGGAATACACTGGAGAATCTGAAGGTAACACACACATCAACAGGAAGCTAGGCGTCCTGCTGGGTCGCTGCTAAAACAACCATTTACATACTAAGCATATAAAAAAGAGCTGGATCTCTTCTGAGACCTTGCCTGACAATGATGCAAGCAATAAACAAAAAAGATCCAGGCAAGGCTAGTCTATCACATAGAGCTGATGTAGGTCTAGTCCTGACCCCTAGCAGTTCAAGCAGTTCTCAGGGTTGTTGTAAACAAATGCATTTTAAGCTACCTTCCTCTTGACTTCTAGTAACATGACCCTCCATTAATAGTCTCCCTCCAGCAGCTAACTCCCATCTGTATTTCTTCCTGCACCATTCGGGGGCTAGAGGATGCTAAGTTAAATGCTGCATCATCCTTCTTGGTAGCAAGATTCTTCAGTGTTAGCTCCATACCTAGGACTTTACCACTGAACACCAAAAGTTTCAATGCCCCAATTACATTTGGATGATGAACCTTCATAAAAAAGAAGAATGTTTCAACGTCACATTGTTGCAGTAATAACAGTCAAGTCTGGGATTTTGCTGAATTTCACAAAGCACTTCAGAAATTCCAAAGCCAGCTCCAAAAGAATCAAATTTGTGCTGAATGTCTGAAGGGAAGGGCACAGAACATTGTTTATTTCTTTCTGCACTCCAGAGCTGAACATGGTTGAGAGCTGCACATAATTCAAGTAGATTGAAATGTAGCAATTACCCTTTTCTATTTTTTTATTCTCTTTATAATTCATTCTTTTTTTTTTCCTGTCTTGAGCAACATTACATTAATTAACAAAACATAACATCATTTTAGAAATATCTGTAATTATCTTGTCCTGTTGGGTTAATAATTAAGGTGACTTGAGTTATAGCTTTAAGCAAGGGTCCTGAGAAATGATTCTCTGCTACATATTCAGACAGGTTCTCTCAAGTTAACCCGGACTGGCACTGAAAGAAAAACTTCCTTACACAATAATGAGGGATGGACCATACCTTTCCACTCAATAAATGGGGACAAAAGAGTAATATCAGCATTTTCAGCAGACCCCAAAGTGCCTTGCATGTTGGTTATTGCTTGCAGATGCTGGTATTCACCAACATATAACTATCCTTACTGGCTAACAGGAGAAAAGTCCATCTGGAAAACAGAAAGCTTGGTAAATGCCAATGCAGTGAGTCAGCCAACATAGATTTATTTCTATAAACGTTAAAGGACTACGGAACCTTGTCAGAAAGAAAGGGGATTTTGAAATAATAGCAGAAATAATTAATAGCAAAGATAAATATAGCAGTATCTCATTGCAATAAACCGATTTGCAGACCAGTGATGGAAAATACCTGATGATGACATGGGCACAGCCCTTATAATGCTTCTTAAGACTGTCAGTAGGAGAGGGGCAAAATTTTCATTATTCTGTCACTTGCCCTTTCTTGTAAAAGACAAGCTGTTAGATACTGATAGAGGATGTATTTATATCAAAGATACTGTGAAGGGAACATTAACATTAACCTCTATATTTGTATTCATCCAAAGACAACCCTCTAAATATTTTAGGGAGTTTGTAGTAAATTTTGGAAAAAGAAAGGTAGAAGAGAGAGAACTTCAGTGAGCCCATAAAGGTGGACTTTAGTTGCCGGCAGCTTGTTAGGATGGGATCTGAATGGTGTTGAGAGGATGAAGGATTTTGTATGTAGGGACTGTATTTGCCATGCTACAACTACAAGACAAATATTCTGGGACTGATATACCCCATTTCTCCAGCACTTTTGTAAATCATTTAACTGCAAGCTCAAGAGAATGAGCTGATTTAACTAATCATCACTGTATCTGGCATTATTCAGCTGGGAATTAACAGGCTAATTAAATACACATATTAACTTCTTAGGCTGCTTAAGATATTTACAGACATTTAAAAATGCTGTAATGAATTTTTAAAAAAGGCCAGGAGAAAGTCTTAAGATCCAAAAAGATAAGAAAAAGTAAAGCGATAATGTAAAGTATTCTTATTACTAAAACTTTTCTGCTTGGTAAATGAAACCTAAAGTGAATAGGAATACGGTTCCTTCAGTTTTGCAATTAAGCATCAAAATATGTGGATTCTCAAACTTCATGAGAAAATACTGGAAGATGAAGCAAATGGGATCTTCCATGAAACTGAGCCAATGCAAAGAGAGTAGATGAGAGCTTAGGCAGAAAACATAAGAAAAAAATCTCATAGGGTGACAACCCCAAAGTGATAAGGGAGAACAGATTACTAGCACAGACAAGGGAGAGAATGGATATCACAGAGTAATACTCAAACCAATAATAGAAAAGCAAAGAAAATGACTACCTCAAAGACCTATCCTTTCTTTATTTAGAAAGAGAAGATAGACAATACCTGGGTATCTCATCTTGCAAAAAAAAAGAGAAGAAAGACTTTTACAGGGTTTTTAATGTGTGCATTCATTTATTTATTTAACAAAACCAAAAAATGAGAGTAGCTTAAGTCCTCTTAAATAGCAGCATGGATTATTCAGATCCCTAAATAGGGGAGAAACTGGACTAACTGCTTTCAGCATGAGCTGATTTTATTAATAAATGTTGACACAGAGATTCTTGCCAATATTTTTGGCAAATAAAGAAAAGTGAGTATGTCTGGGGTATGTGCAGCCAGATAAACCAGGATTTGGAGTTTGCTGACTTTCCGCAGAGTGCAGTAAGAAGACTCTTGAGCAATACTTAGTTTTCAGAAGAAACCTTCCAGGGTATTTTAGGTTCTGTCTACATGACTGCCTACCCTGTTCTTATGCTCTGAGAAGAGGATGATAAGCTGTCTTTGCGGTGTTTGATCCCAGATATTCAAAAGCAAATTGGTATATGCATAGTAAACACAACTGTATTCTTGCCTAAAGCAGATAAAAAATCTTCTGACCTAGCAGAACAGGCACTGAAGTCCATGGACTGCAGAAAAAAACCTCTCTGAAGATATGTTGAGGATTTTAATTTCTGCCTTAAGGATTGCAGAATTTCTGTTTTAGAGAGTGAAATGATCTTAAATAGATTTAAGCTAATAAAAAGTATCTGGCAGGGTGCTCTCTGTCCCCCTTTGAGACATGTATCTGAACTACAAAGACTTTTGCCCCAGTAATACCCTAGACCTTCCCACATGAGGAACAAATATCAGATCAGATCCAGATCACAGCTTTATACGGACAATCGCTACTTTTTGTACAACACCCTCTGTTTTCTTTGAAAGCAATAATATCCTTGTTAGGTCTTAGCTTTTGTTCAATTCCTGTTTCATTGCAGATCCCCCAGCCATCCACACTACCTAGTGGTGGATTCTCCCAAATCGGTGGTGAACCAGACAGTCCTTGGCAGGGAAACTTGGTGTTTCAGGGTGAATCTGAACATGTTTCACTCCTGCCACCTGAGGTTGTCCTCCAGCAACATCCCAGCAAGTCCTCTGACTCATTGATATCCTTGCCATTGGCCATGAAATAGTAAGCGTTTCAGGATTTTTTGGAAGTGAAATAGGAAATCTAAATGTGATTTACCAATCAAAATATCACATCACGGAATACCATGTAAAATGTTCTTTTAAAAGTCATAATAGATAGTAATCCAAAGAATGAGAAGCCCTTCTGTGTCGCCATATAATTAATGCGTCTGATATTTTGCGAATGAATGAGTAATTCCCTGCTTTGGAAAAAAAACAACTGTTCCAACAACAGTTAACTATGTGCTTTCTGCTCTAACTTTTCCATGCATGAGAAACAGGCACAGCTATTCCTTTGCTTTACTGTTCTTGAGTAATGCTCCTTGCCCCTACCACCAAGGCAGCAAATGTACAATCTATTGACTTACTGAATTGTTAGTCAAATTTAATTTGTTGATTTCATTTTTTGTAATCATTTATTCCATGATACAGATGCTCATTAACGTCTTCTTCTGACAAGTGATGGTTACAAGCACAAGAGTTTATTTAATGATCCAGTCTTTCCCTGTGAATATTCCAGCCATTACTATTCTAGTCAGAGCTAGCAAGTACTTTTGACAAATTCAGTGTATCCACAAACAGCTTATTAAATTCTGTTACAATGACATTTGACATTACCAAAATGTGTTGCTTTCCTTTAAAGAATTGTGTAGGCCTAGTTCTTTGAGAATAGAGCTCTACTACTGCATCCATCACTCAAGCATCACTCTAAATGAGCCTGGGGGTGCTGCGCTCTGTACTCAATGCACAAAAGTCCCCATCAAGCCAAAAGGGAAGGCTTGTCTACTTGGCTGGGACAGACAGAGGTGATCTGACATGTTGGGAGCACTGTGCTGGGATGCCAGATCTGTGTCCATGTGTGGCTCTCAGCCACATGGAAGCAGCATCTCTGTGCTCATGTGAGTGAGACAGCCAAGAAGCACAATGTGTCAGCTTAAATGCATCATTGCATGAGAACCAGGGACTTGCTGGCTCAGATAAACATGACCCCATAGCCTGGTGTGCATGCAGTGCAGTGGTGGTGGTTTGCCTAAGTCCACACTAGAAACTGGAGATGGAATACAAAGCCAAAGCAGATAAGGATTGAAAAATCTTAACTCACCAGCCACCAGCCTATACTTACTCTTTCAATGGAGAGTCATGACTTTAGGGGTCATAAACTATCATGAAAATTGGTGGGTAGAGCAAAAGCTTACAAAGAAGGCAGTATTGTCTTTCTGGGGCTGGGCTGTCTGAAGCTGCTCAGCAGGGGCTTGATTCAGTGACACAGTAGGAATAAGATTGGGCAACTGAGATTTTTAAAGCAAAGATTTATAAATATCAGTTCATTCACTGTCAAAGGTGTTTAGAAAAATAACAAAAATCTGCATGGTGAGGTCTTTTCTGAAGCTGTCACAGACTGACCCAAGCCACCTGGGTCGCGGTTTTGTCTCTGCACCAAAGATGCTCTGGGTGCTGTGCTATTTCACCAAAAGTTTGTATATGCTTCTACCATAGTTTCAAGTTAAACTTTAATGTGAACTTGAAATGAAAACATAGATTTTACAAACAACTGATTAGATCATTATACTTAGTGAAGCCAGTTAAGATTTCTCCCAGGTAATTTTTAAAATTCTGGAGTCCACTGTCTGTTATCAGCATCAGCACAGAAATTTCACCACTGTGTCTGGGGAATATTTAGTTCTTTTATGAGCTTCTGGTCTTCCATATAGTTTACCCAGCTCCATCAACCCCTTTTGTTGCTGTATTCTGAGGCATTCCAAATGACTAAGAAGATGGGACTAGCAAAAGAAGTATCATATTTAACAATTAAATAACAGATAAAAATTTCAATCATTTTTTCTTTTTTTTTTTTTAAGTGAGCAAATGTGTGCAATCCTTTGCCTTTCAGTGAAGATTTCTTCTGAATTTCATTTTAGAAATATTCCACTTATTTCATTTTAAATCATATTCAGACTGTGTAAAATACAGCCCTGAAAGCTTCAGTTAAAATAGTTGTGCTCATATGAAGCATTTGCTCTGATCATGACCAATGGCAATAATTAAATTAAGAAAAATTCTTTACAAATTGACACTGCCTGTGAAATCATGATTCCTACAATACCAATGCAGAGCAGCAGATCCCCCTGCCTCCCTCCCCTGCCCAGCACTGTTACTCCGGGTAGGAGGTGTGAAGCATTTTTTGGACTATTCCTCCCAAATACGTTAAGAGTAGGTAATAAAAAAATAAATGGCACTTTCATGATCTTATTATTCTTGATTCACATTCCATGAAAGAAACCTAGAAAATTCTTCAGTCCAGGATGTATATGAATAAATAATATACATAAGATATATGAGAAACACCAGAAACAAGCCAGAGCTGCTTTGTGTCAGAACATTTTTATTAACATGATGTACAAACATTTCTCTTTCCCATCATGATCTCACATCATTCCAGTACTACAAAGCAACACATAAAAATGACTATCACAAAGAGACATTACAGGGAATAAAACCTTTTTGGGATGACATCCTACCTACTCCACCAACCTCATTTCT
The DNA here is from genome assembly GCA_013399475.1 of Chauna torquata. Taxonomy (NCBI): domain Eukaryota; kingdom Metazoa; phylum Chordata; class Aves; order Anseriformes; family Anhimidae; genus Chauna; species Chauna torquata. The sequence goes on along the minus strand of VXAL01019409.1, from coordinate 114,164 downwards.
CCGGGTTTGGTGTGGTATGTGTGGCATGCGTGCAAATGAATCTCTTTTGCTCAATGTGACCCCGGGAGGGGTGTCAGGCAGTGATAAATCTGCTCAGGGTCAAAGCAGGAGGCCTGTCTCTGGCACACACCAAGGGAGGAGGTGTGCAGCTAGGAGTCAGCAGGGTCTGCTGGTCCAGCTGGACAGGGCTGCATCTGTGCCCCTACAGCTCCCACGGCTTGAAGCAGGTCAACAAGGAGAAGACCTCAGTCTTTTTTCCGATGGTGGCTTTTTCATCTGCCTGCAGCAGCTGTGTTCTTTCCTCCAGGAATGTGTACAGAAGGGATGACTGGCACCATCCTGGTGCTACCCTAAAAACACATCCCTGCTGTCTACTGAGGACCCCACAGAAAAAAAAAAAAACGAGTCTGAAGGGGCTCCAACGGTTGATCATGGTAATTATGTGTGAATTCTGGGTGAAGACTTCCATTAGGTGTGCAACAGGATCAACAGATAATAAGATCATCTCTCTGCAACAGCTCAAAGAAAAATAATTATTTGGACCAATTATTGTTGAGGGTCAGAAGCAAGAAGCTCTTGATTTCATTATTTTCATTAGCTATCTAGGTTCATAGACAGGTAATACAACAGAATAAGTTCATCCAGCATCAGAAGGACACAGTTTTTCCCCAAGGGAATTAGGTAGCCATCACTCATAAAAATGTTCAAGAACTAGCCCAATCCAGGCTTTGCAATGGTCTGTCTGACTGTGGGCACACTGGAATTCGTTGATATTTATTTTGGTTTTAATAGCCACAATAATCAAGGGAAAAAAAAAAAAACCTAATCCACTGAGGAGGAAATAAAATAACTATTACATTTCAAGATGCTGCTACCTCTAAGAGTATGTTAATAGAATAGACCTCTTCGAAATCTTGCACATTTGTCCTTGATATGGTGTTATGACCTGTTCAGATATATTAAAAAAAAAACAAACAAACAAAAAAAAAACAACTATGGGCTCAGTACACAGTTTTGTATAGAATGTTCTGAAGTGCCAAAAAATGATTTAGGACCTATTTCTCAAGAACGCCAGTAAGTTCAACAGTATGGTTGCTTTAATCTGGTATTTTGCTGACTATCCACCTAATGAATGGGACTATTTGTGTGAGGAGAATAGAATTTGATTTCAAAAGTGGTCTTCATCTTAAACAAACTATTGTAGTTGCAATTAACAACAAGCTTTGAAACTGAAAAGAAGCAGATGATAAAACCTAAGCAAAAACTAAAGTACATTTCATACAATAATTATCAATTTGTGGGAGTGCAGGACACACATTTATGGTGTTTTTCTGTAACATTTTTATTGGAATGATGTTGCACTAAGGATTTAAAAAAAAAAAAACCACTGTAAAATTTCACCATAAAAAAGTCTATGGAGTCATCTGACTGAAAAGCTGTGCAAGAGCCAGTAACGGTCACCATCTGAGAAACAGATGCACATAATTCAGCAAAATACTTCCTTGAGTTTTATGTCACCATTCATTAGAAATTAAGCTTACTTCAGATAATTAAAGCACAAAATAATTTTCAGCAATAGACTAACCTGTAAATTGCAATAATACAGTGATTGTACCTTGTTTTTGGCTAGGGCTGGAGGTTTTTCTTGGGACGGAAATCCCCAGACCTTTCCATAGAGAGGGGAGAGCTGAGGGCTGTTCAGCCAAAGATGGTGAATGAATTGTAGCTTATTGAATCTGGAAAAGACGGTGCCACTACTACGTCAGCAAGGAGATAATATAAGGATGAGACTGTCTTTATGTTGCTTAACCAGACTGTCACCGTAAAAGGAATCGACCTGGCAAGTATCTTGTACAACTTTTTTGATTCCAGTTCAGCAAAGCATCAAATTCATTCTCATGTTCAAACACACATTTTAATACTTTGCTGTATTGTGGTGTTGTGGTCTAACCTGGCAGGCAGCTAAGCATCACACAGCTGTTTGCTCACTCCCCTCTCAGTGGGATGGAACGGAGAATCAAAAAAGATAAAAGCGCAGGAACTCATGGGTTGAGATAAGGACAGTTTAGTAAGAAAGAGGAAGCAAACAGACAAACAAACAAACAAAAAGAAAAGAATAAAAAATCAAGTGATGCACAAAGCAATTGCTCACAACAAGCTGACCAATGCCCAGCCAGTTCCCAAGCGATGGCAGCCCCCCTGGCCACCTCTCCCCAGCTTTTATTGCTGAGCATGACACCGTATGTTATGGGATTTCCCTTTGGCCAGTCTGCGTCAACTGTCCTGGCTGTGTCCCCTCCCACCTCCCTGTGCAGCCCCAGCCTCCTCGCTGGCAGGGCAGTGTGAGAAACCCAAAAGTCCTTGACTCAAAGTATGCACTGCTCAGAAACAACTAAAACATCCATGTTATCAACATTATCTTCCTCCTAAATCCAAAACACAGCACCATATCTGCTACTATGAAGAAAATTAACTCTGTCTCAGATGAAACCAGGACGTGGCTGTTTGGATTTGTATTTTGTTCTACAGCTTCTAGTTTTGCAAGCTTAAGCATGCCAGTCCATCTGTCTGCTGACAGCTATGCTACAGTTTTCCCAAACTGATCTGTAGTTAAATCTGAAAAGAATCATTTTTGTTTATATGTGTAGTAAACACAGAGGTAGTTTTACAGTCAGTTCCATGTTCATCTGTAAGTACCATCAAGAGGCAAAGAAACACGAAGAATTTTGAGAAACTGTAGATGACATGAAAAAAGGGCAACAAACAGTGAGACAGAACAGTAACAGAGGTTCTAGTTCAGAAGGGGACATAAACAAATGCTTAATTGTGTATACTTAAGTGGGTTATGCAAGTGTTTAAATTTAGGCATATTCTTTAATACATTTCTGGATGTGCCAGAACGGGGGCTTTTTCTATATGAAAGTTAGATTTCAGACACTTAAGTAAAAATATTATCACCCATGAGCTGCTAGATATTGCAGGTTAATGTTTTCTCTGCTCTTTGAAATACAGCTCATGTGCCTCATGTCTAGACACTCTGTGGAGAATCTGGCCCTTTGATAAGGACCCCACACTGAAATTAACATCCCCAGGACACAGCTCGATGCTGCCTTAGAAGTTAACTGTTCTTGCTGGAGTCTCTGTGCAAAGGCACATCTGAAATACAGATGTTTATGTCAAAATTAAATTTTACAGCACTGATTTATAGCAAAGTCTTTTACCGTCAAAGCAATAGTTCACAAGTTAGTGCAGATACCACTGTCCTCTATGCTACAGTTTTCATTGGATTATTAATAGCACGGTTTCAGGGTATAACCTGAAAGGCTTTTTGTTGCTGTTCCTGCTTACATATGTGAAAATATTACTTAAGACTATTTTGACCACCCACCCTAAGAAGCCTCCCTATGGAAAAGAGCAAAAGGATCTCAGCATAGTTAACAGTAAGGACTAGAAGACCCACTATAATTTACTGAGCCATACAATCAGTGAAGAAAAGATGGAAAAAAAAAAGCACAAAAACAAGTGTAATATGCAAAAAGTATGTTCTCTTCATTCATTTTGACAGGTGATTTTATTAATCATAATATAGCAGACTGATCTGGATAAAGTATTTTATATTATGGAAATGCGAAGACAATGCTAGAGCAACAAAGGGTCACATTTAAGTTTATGCTCAAATGAGTATTTAAAATTGAATCTAAAGAGTAGCAACCAACAGTGATAGATTCCACTGGAAATCCCATGGGAGCCATGAAAAGAAGGTGTCCTAGCCCAGGCTGCTGCCGTCAGGCAGTTCTGTAGGTCTGGCATCCATCCTGCCCATCACCAGAGATCCCCCAGGATGGAGGGGACCAGGAGCAAAATGCCCATATTACTGGGTTGCAGCAGCCTCTCCCCAGCCACCTACCCTCCCTAGTCCAGCCAGTGCAAAAGAGAACCGTGCTGCAAAAACAACTCTTCCAGGTAGCCTCTGTCCTGCTTCACTGGCATGGGGCACCCAGGCTAGGCAGCTCAGAGTGCCAGGGAAGGGTGGCAGCAGAGCTCTGCTGGAGCCAGCGAGCCCCGCTGCGTGGGGACCTTTCTCCTGCCACAGAGGGGACCACAGAGGGGCACATGGCTCTTTTCTGGCACTCAAAAACATTGATACTTTCCTGGCCAAAAGATTGGCTGCCATAGACCTTGAGCATTTTCCACTCATGTATGTAAAACATGCTTCTGAAATTTGCAGCTTGCTATCAACAATTATTAATTATTGATTATGTTTTTGTAAACCATTTACAACCTTAACATCCCGTGATCTTACCACCAAATTCATGCCACCAAAAGAGGAGAATCTGCTTAGGCTGGAATGCACAAGAGAAAAAAAATCCAACCCTACTTTGAATTTTGTAAAATTGGCCATCATCAACATCTTACTTGTGCCGGTGCCAGGCTGCCTTTTCAACAATATTAGAAAAGTCAGTATGTGTACAGACTGTTACCAATTATATGGAATGCCACTGAACTCTAGTACATCTCTTATTTTGTTTGGAAGGTAAAACATGTCAAATAGGAAAGGAAGATTATTTTTTAAAAAAATGAGAAATCTTTCCATTATAAAAGTTCCTGTGGATGACAAGCTCTGTGAGGTTCCAGAAAGTTGTTTTATTGAACCAACAAAATAGTAATAAATATTATCATTTACCAATTTAAAAGTACAAAGAACTTCTAAGGGAGGGTGAAGGTATTTGCAAGAGATATCACTAAGATCTGTGACTATTTTTAGGAAAAGACATTTTTACTCAATTCTTATTTCAAACAGACCTGAAATACAGATAATGTTCCCAAGGTTTGCTGTGTCTAAATATAAATATTCTTCATACCGCTCTATATTTCATTAAAGTAATTGTAGGAAAGACTTCCAACATTTAACATGAACATGTGAAACATATTCATATCTGGCCAGTTCTGCTTGTAATAAATAAGCATCTTTATCTTCAAATTCAAATAACTCTGGTTTGTTTCGCATAAGTGGAGTATATGCCTTGTACTTCTGAGCAGTTTGTGAAAGTAATAGTAAAGCCGTAAGACCTTCCATGTCCCCTTCTTAATTTCTATATCACCTGTCTAGTTTTCACAGCATGATTTCTATCAGAGTACCTTCAATCCAACTACCAAATCAATCTCCTTGTAACTAACTTGTCTGGCTCAGTCTCTTACAAAACATCATGCAGCATTATTCTTTTGGTTCACAGACATGCACAAACAAACCTTCTGAGGCTTTCTGCAACAGCTATTCACAGCAAAACACACTAAAAAGAAAAATAAGAAAAATTTTTGGAACAATCATTTGGACCAGTCATGTCACAGTGTGATACCCAGAGGAATAAAACATTGGTTACTTTTATACAAGTCCTTGAAGCTCAATTCATCCAGAAGTCATAAAAGAAATACAGTATTAGAGAATTTTCTGTCTATAGGGACTATCATAACCTATTTTGTCCATCAAATTCTGTGTTGCAGGGTGATCAATAAATTTGATTACCACATTCTAATTGCTTTTGAGTTTGGTCAGAATCAATGAGGAATAGCTGCTAACCTGCTGCCAATGATGCTCAGAAGTATGAGGGAAAAAAAATAACAGAGAAGAACTTGGAGAGCTCAGTAGTAAGTAAACATATTACTTCTTTCTAGATGTAATCTTGCCGCATGTGCCTGTGGTCGCTGCCAGTAGAACAGCTTCATGTCTGAGACTGCAAATGAGCGTCCCTGCAGCACCAGTGCCGTACGTGGGGTGCTGCATTCGGCAGCCGACCGCTGCCGCGGTCACCCGGCCCCTGTGTCACAGGGAACAGAGCCCACCGCCCAGCAAAGCTGCTGCCCAGGAACACGTGCTGATGGCACCAGCACAGGGCTTTCTGGAGCAAGGTTACTGTCCACTGATAAAAGTAAGGAGCAGTTTTGGTGAAAATCCTTGCAAACAAACTCAGTGGAGAAGTGCATGTAAGTCACGATACGCCAGGAAGAGGGTAGAAACCAAACTGCGTTGCAGCAGTGGCAGTTTCTTGCCCTACTCAGCATGAGGGAGAACTTCGCTTGCCTTCTTCCTCACTTGGTTTGCTTTAATCTCTCTGACTCATCTCAGCTGAGTTAAGTGGTACAAAGCTCAACCATTTCCACCATGGGGAGAGTAATTACCTATAAGGTGCTGTCTTCTTCATGCAGGGCAGCACGACAGGGCTACATAAGGCCTGGCAATGCATGGGTCCCTACAGGAGTGAAAATGTTTGGGAAAATGGTCTGAAAAATTGAAGTCCACTTATTTACTCAGTATCTGCAGGCATCTCTACTGCAGAGCTACAGCTGATAGCTCAGTAACACAAGTAAACAATGGAGATCATTAATTGTTAAACCAAAGAACGTTTGCTGAGCTGAGACAAAGTGTTCAAGCACGTTCCTGAGCCACACTGGTGAGGACTGAACCTGCTTCTTTCTCAGACTGCCACCATCGGTTGCAGCTCCCCCAGCAGTCTGAAACAAGTTGACTTCAGAAAACCCTGATGACAGAAATTCCTTAAACTTTGTTACTCTCCTGCTCTCCTGCTGTAATAAAAAGTGCTGAACTGTTCCTTCATTGACCTAAACGCCATCTTATTTACTGAAAATATGTAAGTCAAACTGGTTAACGTGGTCATGCCTCTGATGACCATGTCAGAATATGTGTGTCTTGGAGAATTAGAAACTGGGGCACATGTCTCTGGGAGGTTTCCATACCTTAATAGAAAGTGGTAAAAGACCTCTACAGTTTGGCCCAAAATTTTTAGAATCTAAAATCAGGTAAAAGACAAGTATGCTAGTATTCCTCCCAATACAACTTTTTCCTGGTCAAAATATGACAATAATTTTTAAGTCTGAAATCAAAACAGTTATTTTTCATCGATGGGTTTTGCATTGCTATCTATAACTATAATAGATAAGTTACCTGTTTCAGTAGATCATTTGTGTAATAAATACATCTTTTAGAAAACTAGTAACTTCATTATGATGCTGTTAATCTTGCAGTTTTATGACTATAATGGCCTCAGCTCTGGCATTAGAAGGAAAATACTTGTGAACTCCTAGCTATAAGCCATTTCTCTTTATTTTCAAATTCTATTAAAACTAAGAAAAGGTTAGTGTGTTTAGTTTGGAAATATTACACCCAAAGGAGAAGTTTTAGCAGCAAGAACAAAACCACCAGGGTGCAAGCTAAACAAAGTTATTCTCAAAAGCAGGTGATATATTATTTTACTGCGACCAGACTGTTATGCAATAGTAATTTGTCTTTATGAGTAAGTTCATGGGGCAAAAATATCAACCAAGTGTGAGTCATCAGGTGAACACTGAGCACAATGCGTACAGGGACTTAATCTGAATTAATTTGGAGAAGTAGCTCTTAGGAAACTTTCTGCAAGTTTCAAGAAAACAGCAGAAAGAGTGATATAAAGTAACCACTTTCTGTTGTTGATCCTGGATCATGTGCAGAGGGCTTAAAGCAAATACTTCCATCAATAAGATTCAGTAAAATTGCAGAGCCTCTTGGGCTCAGTGACCCACAAAATAGCATCCCCATGGCCAAATGCATCGCCCTCCTGTTGGGGACATGCAAGACAAATGCAAGTCAAGCTGGCCAGGTACTCCCAAGGAACTGTCACAGTCACAGTGACATATGCAGCAACATCAACAGATAGCTAAAGAAACCTCAGAGGAAACGAAAATATATATATATATGTATATTATTCTTGCTTCTATGAAGAGAGCTTCCCTCAACAGATCAACTGCAAATGGACTGATTGACAGGTAATGAGCTTCCCTTTCTTTTTTCCCCTCCGACAGGTGACCATGTTTGCTCCTCTCCAGGCCATGGACAGAGATCAGGCATTCTTACCATGGCTCAAAGAGCCTGATCTCCACAGTTATCACCCTCAGGGAGCAAACGCAAAATCAGTTTCATTGTATAGAGTCATGGCAAGTGCACCGAGACTCTCAGTGGCATGGCTGCACTATGGATTTTGTTGGTAAATGAAGGTTGTTATTCAGTTATTAAGATAGCGATAGCTAAAAGTCTGTGGAAGTTATTCACTGAACTGATACAATATTTTACAACCAACGCTTTTTCAGTGACTATACAAGTCAGCAAATACTCACTGCACACAGTTATTCTGTAAGATAACTCTAAATTTAAGCCTCACTGATTTTTATAATGACTAACCCATAAATCCCATTTGGTCTAGTTACTTAGTTGTATGAAATTGTTGTATGAAATTTTAAAAGGCACTATTTCCTAACTCACAGAATCACAGAATGGTTGAGGTTGGAAGGGATCTCCAGAGATCATTTGGTCCAACACCCTGCTCATCAGGGTCACCCTGAGCAGGCTGCCCAGGACCATGTCCACACAGTTTTTGAAGATCTCCAAGGAGGGAGACTCCACAAGCTCTCTGGGCAACCTGTGCCAGTGCTCTCACTTGCACAGTAAGAACGTACTTCCCAATGTTCAGAGGGAACCTCCTGTGTTCTGGTTTGTGCCCATTGCCTCTTGTCCTGGCACTGGGCACCACTGAAAAGAGCCTGGCTCTGTCTGCATTGCACCCTCCCTTCAGGTATTTATGGACATTGATAAGATCCCCCCTGAGCCTCCTCTTCTCCAGGCTGAACAGCCCCAGCTCTCTCAGATTCTCCTCATCGGAGACGTGTACCAGCAGGCCCAGAACTGGCCGCATTACTCCAGGTGTGGCTTCACCAATGCTGAGGAGAAGGGAAGGATCACCCCTCTTGATGTGCTGGTGATATTTTGTCTAACGCAAGAGAGAATACCATTAGCCTTCTTAGTGGCAAGGGCACATTGCTGGCTCATGTTCAACTTGGTGTCCACCAGGACCCCCTTTTCTGCCAAGCTGCTTTCCAGCTGGGTAGCCCCCAGCCTGTACTGGTGCCTGGGGTTGTTCCTCCCTAGGTGCAGGACTTGCACTTCTCCTCCTTGAACTTCATGCGATTCTTGTCAGCCAACCTCTCCAGCCTGTCGAGGTCCCTCTGAATGGCAGCACGAACCTCCAGTGAATCAGCCACTCCCCCCAGTTTTGTGTTGTCTATGAATTTACTGAGGGTGCACTCTACCCCATCATCCAGATCATTAAGGAAGATGCTAAAGAGGACTACCTGTACTGTAATGTCAGGCATTATGGTTGTTTTCTTATCCAATTACAGGCAGAAACTCTACTATATTATACACAGTATTTAGAAATTTTAAGTAAATATTAAAAAATAAAAATTTCTTGATATAAAAAATATCAAGAAATTGATACTGTATATACAACTGATCGGTTTGTTAACCTGGGCCAAGCCATTTTTACAAAAAATACAAATAATGAGGTTGGCACTTTCCCTTTTTATATTGATTTAACATATTAGTAGGTCCTGTGGGAAGATAAGCTGTCACCCTTTGAATGTCAGAAATAAATGCAGCAAATAACCAAATGACATACTGCCTCTCCTCATCAATACTCTGACTCACTTGCTGCCATGCTTAGATCAAATCAAATTGCAATTCGTATTCTAAATTTTGTATCCAGTGGGACTGTGCTCACAGGACAGCCACTTGACCTTTCCATTATGAATGTCAGAGTGAATTATATCTCCCAAAGGCAGATATGCCCAGGAGCTCCACTAGACCGCTGGGCATTCATGGGAGTCCACATAAACCTAGGAATGTTTCTGCCTTAGTTACTGATGTAAAACACCATGGCAGAAACCAATCATTATAGATTCTAGAAGTTTCCTATGAACGTATGGGACCTTACCTAAAACATATATATATTTTTTTTTTCTTTGAGTAATTAGAGACCTAGGTTAACTACAATCAGCCTTTCTTGTAGGTGGGGAGACTGAACAAAATCAGTAAGGTAGCCCAGCATTGCTCCTCTGCAGAAAGGTCCTCCCAGTGGAGATGATGCCCACAGGCAGGGAGGTCCAGAGCCTCCCCCAGCTAGAGGCAACAGTGAAAATACTTAGTGGAAAGGTGCTTGTTCTCATCAGGTACAGCTTAACAAGTTCAGCTTCCCAGCAACGTGCCCTAACCTTCCCTTGCTGGCCTCCACCTGTGTTTCTCTCCAGAACAACCACATACAGCACCATGCTCATGAGGGGAACAGGGCATCAGCATTCACTTCGTGATTTTAATTGGAAGTTGCTCTAAACGCCCAGTACAGCCCAGATAAAGGGCTTTAAGGAAGCATTTAACTGATTTGCTGTATCAGCTAAGAAGCCTACTCTTGAATATTCAGACAGTTTACTCCATTCATCCTCAGTTTTCTGCAGCTGGTGAAAGGCCGTGGAGCAGGTTGTAAAGTCCCAACAGCAAATGAACCATTAGATGATTTTGCAAATCTTGTGGCCTTTCCTGAAATTTCCAGAATTATTGCCCTACGGTATTGTTTGACAAGCCTAGAAATTATCAGTGAGCATTTTATTCAGAAACGGAGTTGGCCTTTCTGGCACTTCTTTGACAGTGCCTGGCACTGTGCAGTCAGGGGTAGCTGGAAGATTTGCTGTTAGATCAGTGGCAACAGAGAACAAAAATTAATGGTGCTACAGGAGATGTTTTCTGCATTTCACCTCATGGAGTGCTCTAAATTGCCATCTGACCTATGTTACATCCTATGGTATGTGGCAGGAGCCAGGAAGGACCATTGATAAATTGGCTGAACTTTCCACTGTTTCTTCTGCTCCATTAAAGCAGCTTACAGCTAGTTTCTGTCCTCATAACTGCACCCAAAAGAAATATGTTCCACTTACTCTTTTTTGTATAGAGGAAGCACTTGGGTCATGAATTTTTTTGGATGGGAGGGATCAAACTTGTGGTACAATCTTCTCAAGTTTATTCTGCCCATGAAAACATGCAAGAACATTTAGCTTAAAAATAAGAAGTTTCCATTTCCTTGTTTCTTTTTCCCCTTTTCAGGAGGGAGATTACAACTGGATACCTACGAAAAGCCTCTACAGCTAGGAGACAAATCCTCCCCTTAGAAATAGAAAGTCATGACCACAGGAAAATGGGTATTTCATGATTTCAAGCTATGCTTCAGCTGATTCATACTGAGAAACTTTTTGGTATCACAAAATGAAGGCCTAGAGAGGGTCAGAAAAAGAAAAATGGTCTCCAATATCCTTTACTGAGTGTTATTTTATTTATGCCTGGATAATTTCCAAGGTGGGAACATTAAGTACACAGCAATCTGCTGCAGGAACTAGGACAATAGCACAAAACTTTCTTAATATCTTGAAAAAATTAAAGGCAGAAAACCTTATTCCTCTAAAGCAATTTTTCAACATGGAGGAATCAAGCTGCCACTGCATATTTTTTAAGCAGAGATTCTCAACCACCAGGCTGGTTTGAAAGAGTATATTCCATCTTTGCTTTTGTCCTCCTGTTCTTGTTTTATTTATCTTCTACATCTAAAGCTTTGTGTCTCCCATTCTGATTTGCTGAGCCTTTCCTTGTGAGGCAAAAAATACACTGTAACTTTCCCCAGAGGTCTCATGACAATATAAGAGCAGGGAAGCCCTGGAGACAGGAACATCTATGATGCAGGTGGCAGCAGGAGGATGAAACTTGACTCAATGCCTTTGTTCTATTCCCTGCCATGGGCAGGGCCTTGCAGGGCCTCAAGTTATCCTTCGGCTACCACCCAGATGTTGAGCATCCATCTGCTAAGATGTGGCCATAGCACTGAGCCTCAAGCATGACCTTCCCAACTCTCTGCTTCTAGTTTTCTCTTTAGGGAAACAGAGCTGCCTGCCCCCAGGCTATTTGGGTAGATACCAACCAAACCTATCCTTACTTAACAAAACTGGTCTCTGCCAGATTTGCTGGAGACAGGAAGCCCGTGCAGATGAGCTGTGTAGCACCTAGAGCACCTGAACTACCCTCCCTCCATCTGGGATGGAGGTGCAAGCCTTTGCTCTCTTGCCTTAGCTTTTATCAGCCTGGATGTCTCCCTAGAACTTTCATGGCCTTTGCCAACATAAACCCCTCATGGAAAGGAAGTAAAGAGAGGTCTGTGGGAACAACTTTCCAAAAAATATCCTGCAGCTTCAGGATTTGGCTGAGCGTTAGACGACATCTTGAACTTAATATTAATCTAAATATTAGTAAAAAATGTTTTGCATTTTCTTCAGAAAGCCTTTGTAGCAGCAGAAATTGGTAAAGCTGGCAGCCATGGTGGAGACAGGAGGCAAAACTTCCCTTACAGTGACTGGCAGATTTGTTTTCTATCACAAGCTGCCAATAAGCTGAAATATCCCAATTAGTGGCCTTGTGGACCTTAGCACAAAACACAATGCTAATCTTTCTCAATCACTGAAATATGCTTCTTCATTATAATCATCTCAGCTCAAAAATACCTCAAGCATTAATTTCCGTTGCATTCTATTTATCTTGATTTTTTTTCAAAATCCCATTCAAATTGGTAAAATTACTATTGTTATGTGATTTCATGGCCAAGATCTTAACATTCATTCAGAAATCATCAGTTCCCCCCAGGGCTCAGATAGCTCCTAGAGTACCCACAAAGTTACCTTGTTGCAACACCCTTTGGGTTGTAAGTATTAGGACGATACCCTCAAATGTCAATGTAGGGTATTTTGTCATGATGAATGTTGGCAGCTGCAGGAGCATATAAGGCACTGGAAACACCTAGATATTGCTTTTTTCCTGTGCCTCACTATTCTGAGTTTCCTTTGGTCTTTGGTGCTAAAGTACAAAGGTATATGTACACTAAAGTACCTTATAAGACCTAGGTGAAGTAAGGAACATAGTACTCTGTAGTTCTCCTTGGAGGTAAGGACAGAGCAGACATCCTGGATTTCACATCCATATTGACCATCTGAAGACACTCATTCTTGGCTATGGAAATTTCAGCTTTATGGTCCTCTCTGCCTCAGTTTTCCTATTTTATCCTCTTGTTTTGTATTTGCATTTGATAGTATCTTTGCATCTGCATCCTATTCCATCTGCTTTACATGGAGGGTAATCTGCAAAGGAAAAGTTATGCATGAATTTGCAGCATGCAGCAAGAGCAGTTTACATGCTTATCAAGGAAATAAGGCTCTCTCAGCATTCATATATTATGCTTTCATCCTTTATAACTAACCCTACTAACCAGATCAGGACAAGCAACTTCAAAGAGTTACAAAATATTACCTTAACATTGCAAAGTATTGTCTTCAGACACTGCATTTGGCTTGTGAAGAGAACTGCAAATTCATCCAAACAACAGTATTTTGAAGACTTTTCTTCTATCTTTCTTTTCATTTTAGATTGTTTTTCATTTCAAAAATGGAACAAGCAAACAAAAGAAGATGGTAGAGATGAAGGATGCTAGAATGGAGGCTGAAGGATCTATAACTTTGAAATTCAATTTGTTAGTGCCTTTGAAGTGGCACTAAATAACACAAGTTCATCCCAGCAACTAAAGATCACAGTTATTTAACAGCTTATGTGGAATTCTACTTTCACTAGCAACAATAAGAACACGGACTAAGTCAGAAAACATTCTCCCAAATCTATGTTGTTAAATACTGCTTTATATTTTTTGTCCCATCCCAATTTTCCTTAATTTTTCTTATAAAACTTGAAATTATTCTGTCTTTTACTAGCAGCTTCAATGACTTCATGCGGCAAACTTGTACACTTTTTTTTTTTTTTTTTTACTTCAGGAGAAGTCCATAAAGTTGTAGTTTGCTATTTCCTGGTTTGTTCATAAGTATTTTGAAGACACTGTATTCTTTACAGCCAGGATTTTCAAAGTAAATTGATAGATGCATGAGTTCTGACGAAAGTCTTTAAGGACTATTGAAAATCCTAACCTAGCGTCAGAGCAGACCAGACACTGATTATTGGATTTCTGTGGCAAAAGAACAAACAGAATTTCATAATGCATTGGACTTCTAATCACCATTAGCATATGCGAGAAGAAAAGCTACAGTGGATAGATAACTACAGATAGATAACTACCCTGGAGTTACAGGATTTTATTCCTAGTGCAAAATGTATAGACAAAGAACAAGGCAAAATCAGATCAGACCCAATGACTACTGTGGGCTTTTAAATTATTATTTCTAAGGACTTGTTGCTGCAGGTAACATCTTTATTCGTTCAACAACACCATGTAGTCTCCATAAAGCCTCAGCTGTTGAGTTTAAAGATTGCCTGAGGAAAAGAATATAGCCAGAAAAGAACATATTACCAGTTATTTTTTTTGTGAAGATCATAGTATTTGAATGGGGTAATTTGCAAATATTACCATATTGTACCCTATTGTCTCACAAACCCAAGCAAACAAAATTAACCCATCTTTTTTTTTACTGTTTCAGACTCTTAACTTTTATGTATATTGCCTGACTTGGGGCTTGATTTATGATTTTTCAACTTCTAGGGTTAAAAAAACCTCTAAAATATGACTCTACACCTCACTATTTAGTCCAGCTTTAAAGTTCCCATGCATTATCAAGAAGGTACATGACACTTCTACTAGAACCTGGATATGTATTTATGTCTTTTGAGCTTAGTAATATACCTTGCTTATTTAGTTCTGCAACAAACAAATCATGTACAGTTATTTCAGCTTCTTAATTTGATTTAAGTATTCCTTTAAGAAAAAAAAAAAATAGCTGGCCATGCTTGAAAAACATGATTTAAAATTTATTTGATCATAAAAATGCCGCATTAGCTCTGAAATTTGTTTCTGAATGATGATTAAACAATAAATCACCATTTGAAATCAGCTGATTCTTAAAGATACTAATTAAATACAATGTTTTCATTTGCAAAGAAATTGAGATATATTTGAGCATAACCATTATATTAGAAATTATTCCCTTCTCAGTAGGGTATATAAGACCTAATTCTTGCTCCATTTAAATCTGTAGCTAAACTTCATTAAACTTCACAAGTGCAAGGCTAGTTTTACAACATATTACAATGTCTGATTCTTCCCTCTTTAATATTTTTCATGCATGTGCCTGGATTCTCCATAAAAATATAAAAAGAATATTCTAATGAACTGAATAGCTTTCCTCTAATTAGAATCACTGCTTCACTTCAACAATACTGCTGCTAGCTGGAGGAAGGATTTGCAGAATTTTTGTGTGCCATCAACAGATGCAACTTTTAAAAAGAAAGTATGTTTTCAGGTTTAATTTGGCTAGCTTGGTGCCTCCCCAAGTGTGTCCATTTATTTCACTTGTTTCATTCAAAAGACAATTTAACTGATGTCTTCATCATTCAGAATAGATAATTAAACATTAACAAGTATAGAAAGAAGGAAAAACCTCATCTCTTCCATGACTAAGGCTCTCTGAAGCAAGCTCAGCGTTAATGAAGATGTCTCAAAGCTCATTTCCTACACTTGACCATCAATTGGCTGCAACTCAGACTTTAAAAGAGGCTGATGTCCATCACCAGGCCAGCAAGCACTATGTTCAGTGTTTCTTGTGAACAGAATGACAAAATGTTACAGCTGTATACAGCGGTGAGTTTGGGTTGTTTTTTGGGGGTTCTTTTTTTTGTTTAAAAGACATGCATGGTGCATTTATTGAGCTTCTTAACTGAAAATCACTTGGAGTTGAAGTTGGGGAAAGTTATTTTGTGGCTGGAAACAGAAAAAAGAGGAAAGATCCTACCCCTACCAGTCCCTAACTGAGAAACACTTCTCAGATTAATCAGCCAGATTCGGGGGTTAGGGAGAACAGTCAAAACACTCAAGGTTGGAAAAAAAATGTGGATTGTGACTGACAGAAGTCCTTGCTGTCTGCCCTGGCAACTTGCAGAGGCCCTCTAGCTGCTTGCCCTGTGTGGAGAGTACCGGTGATGGGGAAATTTCCAGTGTTGCACAACCCCTACAAATCCTTCTGACCACATATGTTTCTTCCCCTTTCTTACAAGGTCTTTCCCTTGGAGGCCACATCCTTGGCAGGGAGCCCAAAATGCCATTGTTTCATCTCTCTTCTCCTTTCTCTTCTCATTTATCCAGTTATCAGGCGGCCTCTCTGGGTTTCAGCTACAGGCTGGACATGAACTCCAGGTTTACAAAAAGCTAAGCAAGTTTAGTAAACAGAAAGAACTACTTGCACCTTAAAAACCATTTTGAATGTTCCAGAAAAGGTCACCTAAAACTCGCAGGCCAACACCAGCTCTGTAGTTACATGGGATTTTACTGCATTTAATCACAGAGTGTATAAAATTTACACCATCTTACTTTAAATGTGCAAGACCTTTTTTCACTGTTATTCGTCACACAACTCAGCATGAGACTTTCACTACTTTAAAGTCAAATTATTTTTATCATTGACCTGTAGAATAAATACTAGCCGGTGGTTCCTCAGAGCTAGCATGTTTCCTTATCAACTTTTTGCCAATGTTAGCTCTGAGAAATTCAGAGTGTAACTGGGGTGAATCCAAATATACTGCGTGTTCTCTTTATGAGAGCTCATTTTTAAAATGCGCTGCAAGATGAGACAGAAGTTTACTGTTCACATAAATATTTTATGCTTTCAACATATCTATCTCACATATATATAAACCCAGAAATCTTAATATGTACTTGGTTTTCACAGTTTGTCCATGTAAAGTGTTTCATACTGATTTTCTATAAAAGTTACAGAAAAATGCACGAAGTTGAAAAGGACTTGATGTTTAATTATTCAGGTACATTTTTAGATAACAGGTATGGAATGTATCTTTTTTTCTGCATAATGCTTTATGGGCTAACATTGAAATATGTATGTGTAGTCCCTTCTCTATGAAAAACATACATGTAATCTCTAGTCTACACACCGTCTAGTCTATCACTAATCTATGACACCTGATGTGAAGCACAGTGGGAACCAACAAAAAATGTATTTTGAAATTTTATTTTTATGCTTTCACATATACTCCACAGGGATGCTTCTTCTTGCGTAGCCTTATTGATCATAATATGAAGAATCCAACCACAAGATGATGGAATAGGACTTTCAAATGGAAATGAGAAACATAATTTTAATTTGTGAAGGATACCATTAGCATATTTTATCAGGCAATAACATGTTTAATCTCTTTCAGCCTCAAGCTATTAAGCTCATGTCATTTACTTTCTGAGCAGAGCAAAATGATTTCAACTGTTGCACATGCTCCTGTTGGAAATTTTGTTGTCCTTTTTAACACCTACACTTGCTGGATGACAATGTGATCTTTTGAAATCAATGCATATAAACTCCTCAGTGCCATCCTAATCATCACTGAGACCTTTAGGTGTTACCTTGATAGAATAAAAGTATTTACAAAATATATACAGAAAAATATCACTATAAGAAAGAAGATCTCAAAGAAATATCCAAGCAGGACTGGAGGAAATAATTTGAGATATGAAATCTCTGAACTAACACCTATTGAATTCAATAAAAAGCAGGGAAAATAAAATGTATATGAAAGCTGACAAACCACCATAGTCTCTACATACAATGTTGTGTCTTTATAATTCTTCATTAGACTTGTGAAAGCATGACTGGCAGAGTTTGTTATTTTTTTATGTGTTCACCCAAACTTGGAGGGTTAGCATTATGTATGACAAGTAAAGGAAGTAGAGAGATTTCTTTCCTTTCCTCAATTTCTAATAAAAACTTTGCTAAATTTTCAGTCCTAGGCACATATCATCACTTTGCACATTTTTCTTCATAACACAGTTGGTGCCTGAGCAATGTTAAGAAATCAAATGAAAGTAAGGAAATCAACACAAGTAGAGCCAATATATCAACATAATTACTGATAACAATGACACCAGATATACCACATCGGTTATCACCAAAAAACACTGTTCTAAACAATGCCATCTAGACCACAGCAGATAAATTGTTCTTTTATTCTTATAATTAGGGGGAAAAAAAAAAAGAACACTTCCACTAAGTTGGAAATATTCCAAAACTGTACATTATTCCTCAACGTACACAAAAATCTTCAGTAGGAGTTGTTAAACATTGCATCCCTCGCACAGTATCAGGACACTGAATACACATGCTCTTGAGCTTTTGTCCGTGTAAAGTGTTTCATAGACGGAACATAGACATAAGTCTGTGTTCTGCAGTCTGAAACATCTGCCAGATGGAAGGACATCTTGGATGTTCCCCTACAGTCCCTGCTACCCCACAGAATGAAAAACAGTATCTCAAAAATTAGAGCCAAAAAAAAATGTGGAGCAGTGAAGGAATAACACCCTGGAAGGCCTGCTGTCAGAGTTTTAGTACGCATACGCACAGGCACAGACATGTCAGCAGAAGAAATCAGTGATGCAACAGCAGCAGCTCCTTCTCAGCTGCTGGCATGGCTGGGAAGGGCACTAAGCCTCACAAGCTTTGAGGGGGATTAACGTACTGATCGCTTTTCTGAGAGCTGCCCAGGCAACCCATCTAAACCAGTCTCAGCTGCAACTTCACTCAGCGAAGTGAATTATCCTTGGGACAAGCCCCTCAGCCGTCCTTGGGACATGCAGCTGCCTGCCCAGGTAGCAGCACACAGGAATGAGGTGGGGTTGGGGGGAGAGGTATTCAAGAACAAAGAGGATGAAGAGAATTTAACAAATCTTTTTTATAAATGTCCTCTGCCCAAATTTGTGTCAGAGGAAACATTAGACTGATCTTTGCTTTGAATGGAATAATAAAAGAAAGACTTTTAAAAATAAATATTATTAATTACCATTAGCCCCAGATAAACTTTCACATAGCACCAAGCAAATACACTTGTCCTTCCATAATGGAAGGGGTTGCCATGTATAGCAACCCTGAACCACATCTGTGACCAGTCATTCTTCGTCTTATCTTTTTTCACCCTCCTTCCTTCAGCTCCCAGCAGTGTCTTCCCTTATTTAATCAATTTTGTTGTGGAGAACTAATATTGGCAAGAATATTCCTTCCTTCTTCTCTCAGAAAAAATAATGTAATATAATAATGTTGAGTCCCCAAGCTGAAAATCCCACATAGTTCAATGTTACCTGCTCTCACCTTGAACTCAGCTGGAGGCCTGCATTCTTCCTTTAGTTTAAAGTGGCAGAGTGCTCTGAGAAGCCACAGACCCCTGGTGTTAGCACTGGGTGCTAGTTTCACAGGTTTGCCTATTGTTTTTTAGCAGGATTCTCATAGAAATACTATGCGAAAACACTTATGATCAGGTTTTACTTTCATTAATGGATGTAAATAAAGGCATCAGTAATTCAGAATGAGGCATGCAGGAATTTAGCCAACAAAGTTCAAACTAAGAAGAACATTTATTGTCCAGTACTGGAAATGTACCCTACATATACTAAAATGTGCCCATTTTAAATATGATCATGAGTAGAAAATCATTTCAGGGACTGCTATTTTATAAGACTTTCAAACAAAGGTGGTGAAGAACTCCTCTCATCTCATTCTGCAGATGAGGCAAAACAGTTGTTAATTGATGTCCAGGGACCACCTAGGAAAAGGAGAAGCTTGTTCTCAGTAAATCTGGGATAATCCAGAACACCTTATGGCATGACATTATTAACTGAATGTTTGTTTGAAAAGAGTTCATTGCAGCTAAATATATTAAATCCACAACTTTCAGCCCAAAGCCATTCATTTAAATTTAATGTACACTTACCAAAATACAGCAAGGCAGGCACATGCTGGAGGTTTTTGTTTATTTGGAAGTTGTGGGGATTGCAAGGGGATTGGCAGGTTTTCTTTTTATCCTCCCTAATAATAATCAAATGAGGCTTAGAGGCACTTTATAAATAGCAGCAGAAAAACATTTGATCATGGCATCAACTAGCTAAAGTGCTGGTTTGTTTGTCTTGGGTGATGACAAGATCATCCTTTTCAAAGCACAGGCTTTAATTATTCAGTTGCAAAACAGTCAATTTTACTGAATTTCTCCTGCACTCTCCAAAGACATTCATATGCTGTGAAACTGCATATATGGACCAAGTCTTTCTAATAGCAACACACCACAGTTGACAAGGCTGCTTTAAATCATCTGACACAAATCCAGCAAAGCAATGGAGAGAGTATCCCCTCACTTTTAACACTCCCGTGAAATATGCCCAGCAGTGATACATGAAGCTATGTTCTTCAAATACGTTACAGTACATATTTCATGCACTACATATCTATTTTTAGAAGATTTTTTTTTGTTTTCTTAGGGCCACATCAAATCTTAGGAACAGCCAAATGAAAAAGGGTTTGTATGCCAAAAGTCTGTTTTTTTTTTTTTTTTCCCCAAGCTGTATGAGTTGACTTAATAAAAGACACCACTTCTTCTCTCAACCCAAGCCCCACAAAACACATGATAAACACACTTTTTGAAGGACCCTCCCAACCTCTAAAAATCTTTACAGTTTACAAATAACAGCATATGTTAGGGCTATTCATGAGGGTACCTTTATCTTTCTGGCTAGTATCTGTAACAGCCAAAATAAAGAGGGAAGAGGAGGTAGGACTCCCAAGGCACTGTTAGGCAGTGCTCTCTGACAGTCACCTCACGAGCACTGCGAACACCTCGTCATTTCTGAATGCCAGTCTGACATAGACAGCCAGGAGCCGATTATTGATTTAATTATTCTACAGTCAGGTGCTGTGGGTTGGTATACGCAAACTGGTGTGCTGATCAATTTTAAGCATTATTTTTTGAGATACTTCCCCACTCCCAAATTCATTTGAAGCATCACTTTTAGGGTGTTACTGACAGTGAGTCTGCAGGGGAAGTGCACTTCACAGGCTGCAAAGTTAAGCAAAATCATCAGACCCAAACAGTTTAATAAAGTCTGTTTCTGTGCACAAGTGGCAACGACTCATTTCTAAAATATTTTTCACTGAGATAGACATGCCTGAAAAGAAATGGATATATTAATTAACAGTGGTGGATGAAGTACATCCTTAATCTTCTTTCTGTGCCGTGTTTCTTCACTGGTTGAGAAGGGGCAAGCAGCATGCAGAGAAGTGCAGCCACTTGGTGCTGTCTGATGCTTTCTATACCCAGGGTGGACACTGGCAGCCTGAATGTAACATTTCATTATATGTTAAAAGAGTATTATCAGGAAGAGTCTCTGCACTGCACATCCTAGCTCTGTGCTGTGCTGATGAATGTTGCAGGAGCTGGAAACCCTCATGCAGTTAGGACAGCGATGTGCACTTGTCGCTGTGTTGGAAAAGCTTCAGAAAGTGCCCGTAGCCACCATGCTCAGGAGGTCACGCTTTGTGGGTCTCACAAGCCTGCCCAACAGCATTGCAGTTCTAGTCTCCATTTTTTTTATTTACTTTTCACTGTTTTCTAACCATATCACAATTGAAGCTGCCATGCAGGTAATTAGTATGATTGAGGAATGGATTAATTGAACACCAAGAGCAGTATACCCCTCAAAGTGTATGCCTGAACTCTTAAGAAGACCTTACCCAAACAGAACAAATCTCTGGCTGAAACCTCCCCGGGCCTGACGCTGGACTGGTGCTTTGCCTCCTTCGCCCTGAGATCACCCCTGCAGAATCAGCTGAGGGCCACCGGCACAGCAAGTGCTGCTTCGCGCTGCCCCGGCAGCCCTGTGCTTGTCTGAACTGGCACGAGAGCCAGCCAGCGTCCGGCTCTTCGTGTTGCCAAAACAAACCCAAATAACTGGAGTGAATGGTTTTCCTTGGCTCGTATTTTGTTTATAACCCATGGAGCGAGCGGTTTTCCTAAATTAATATTTTTTTGCTTACACAAATTCTGTGGAGTGAATGGTTTTCCTTGATTCCCTGTGTGTGTGTGTGTGTGTGTGTATACACAGAAGTATGCCGTGAAACGCTCCTGCTTATCCCACCGCTGAGGCAGCAGGCTCCCACTGAGGCGTCACCCGCGCTGAAACCAAGCAACGCAGCCAACATGTGGGACTTCAGCACGACACTGCAGGAAGGTCTCGGCCCAAGCTGCTCCATTAAGTTGCTAAGCACTGTCCTCGTTAATAACTGACCAGCAATGCGAAGAGAGGAGCGGCACGTTTTGGCAGACTTTGACACGTTGCATGAAGCGGGCGCTGAGTACACAAAGAGCTTTTAGGCCGGGCAGTGCGCTCGCCGCCAGCTTGTCCCCAGCCCTGTTGCCCTGCTAATGGATTAAACTGTCGCCGCATGGCTGCATATAAATACCATGCAAACGTCAGTGTCTTAAATAGCCAGGGTCTGGATACCGAGGCATGGGGAGGGGGACGAGGAGGCCACCTGGCCCTGCCTGCACCTCCTCCGCTGGTGCCCACACGCTGGGCCATGTCCCCCAGGTCCCAGCACCGGGGGCTGCTCTACTGCCCTCTCCCACCGCCTCTCAGACACGCGGGGCCCAGCAGACAGCTTCATCAGCCCCATTAGCCTTACCTGCAGCATTTATTAGCACTGTCAGTAGCCACTTGTGTAAAACTGAATGGGCGATGTGCCACCCTCGCTTGAGAGCAGGTGCCCGTCAGCCCCATTCCTCACCAGGCAGTCACAGTGTGCCAGGGGACAGCATAGATAAAATCTTATCCCAGGGAAGCAGAACCTGTAGGTGTTTTTCTCAAGTGCAATTAAGGTATTAATTCTTCTAGGTGTAGAGAACGCGATTGACGATTGCTTTTGGCTGCAGGGCTCCATCTCCTGGTTTTAGGAAGATATTGTATGGCATAAGGAAATAGCTTGTCTTCTAATGGCCTAAGAAGTAAGAATATTATTGATATAATGGAGAGATACTGATTCCTTGCATTAAAAACCTATGTTATTCTGTCTTTCTGAAGTAGTGCAAACACTGCCAGAACGTCATGATATTGTATGCTGCTCTTTGTATCTTCAGTCTTGCTTCCTTGAGATGAAATGAAAATCCTTTGACCTCGTGGTTTATTCCTACTGACAATGAATCAATGTGTCAAGGCTGGAAGGGACTACTTTTCTGCCCTAGCCTTTGACTACTTGCTGTAGCTCCCTGACTCTCTCTGCATTGAACAAAATATATCTAGTTGTTTTTTTTCCAGCCCTATCATCCTCCAAGAAAATAAAGAGAACAAAATGCATGTCAGAACATTGCAAAGAGGAGCTTCACTGTGTTTTCCCTTTGACAGGACATAGTCACTGGGCACGTCACCTCAATGGTGAGGAGCGGAATGGCTCCTTGAGGATGTGCAGTTTTCTAGACCACCATCTTACCCTGGGCTCCATCTCACCAGTACCCCCAGCTCTGCCCAGAAGTGCTGGAAATACTGGCCTTCAGCATGGGAAATGTCCTCACTAGCATTCACTTACCAAACAACTTTGAAACACACTGTCTTTGGGGTTTTATCTTAAACAATGAAAAGAATGGGAGAATCCTTTCATGTATTTATCACCCATATGCTACTCAGAGACATATAAACATCAACACATTCATTTCATAGACCTGAAGCTGTTTTTTAGCATAGGGACTGCCTCTGTGCAAAGACTGGGCAACTCCAAAAAATAATCACAGCAGAATGTAGAATTTGTGCCGACTGTTCTAACAGCAACCATTGCAAGAGAAGCAAGACCCAATGTTGCTCTCAAATACTATAGCTCAAAATCAGTTTTACACATCCATAAAACATACCTGAAAGGCAGGATGAAGGGCAAGCCTTGAGGTGATCTTCAAAGGCAACATCAGTGGAGGAAATGTAGCATTTGCAGTGAAATGAGAAAGACAATCTGGTATATAAGAAAAGCTAAGTTTAATGGAGATCACCTAATGTAAAATTCCTGCCTATTATTTTTAATTATTGATGAGAAAGATTTTTTATTTCAAGCTATGTATTATTAATGACTTGCAGTGCAGTATCAGAGGGGGCATTGAGAAAAGTAAGCGCTCATCACCGTCATTATTTACAGATAATATTTGATCATCAGTCCAAAAGGCAAACCATGTCAAGCAAATACCAGATCCCTACATCACAAACCTTGCGGTCTCACTTTCTCTCTTTTCATCTGTCATTCATACAGACAGAAAATCCTTTCAGTTCTTCCTAGACAATATTCTAAGGGGCCTCTCCTTATCTTCCCACTCTCTCTGAAGTCAATGGAAATTTCCTGCTTTTCAGTGGTGATGCATTTAGTCCCATCTCTTTAAAAATACCACTGCCAATGGGAATAATGATTCCTCTTCACAATAGATAACACTCCACATGGATCTGACATTTTCAAAGGCTGGGGAGATATACACATAGGACATGAAAACATTTGATGCAAGTTTCATTTTGCCCTCTCCTTCTCACAGTCTCCTTGAACATCACACATTTTTCATAGTTGTGGATACAAAAAAAAAAAAAAAAAAAATTCTGTTATGAGGCACTGTTTTTACTATGTTGCCAAGCATCTATTTTCCCAAAAGAATATTTTGTATGTCAATGGATGACATAAATATAACCGATGGCATGATGTTGAAAGGCAATTTCAATGTAAATGAGCTACATGAGAGCAAGAAGATTTCTAATGTTCCTGCGTCTGTAATGCATGACAGGTTTCTCTGCCCAGTGATGTTAGTATGTGTTGAGGAATATTGTGGCAGGTAAATATGTCCAGATTTCAGGCATTTTGCAATGTACTAAAGGGACCATTAACACGTATTTCAACAAACCTTTTTAGCCAGGCTCTGGTACCTTTGATCAGGCCATATAGTGTTTTCTGCTGCATTATTCCCATTGAAACATAAAAAAAAATTGGAGTGAGCCACCATACTGCACTTTATCTTTTTTTTTTTTTTTTTTGAGGATAGTACTTACACACAGCCAAGTTACAAAATGCAATTTGGTATCACTAATATCTGAGAAAATAGGTTGACAAAGCCATTATTTTGTTGGAATAACTTAGGTATAAGGCCAAATGGAGACAAGAGCTTGAAATACCTTGAAAGGAGACCAGCCTTAGATTTGCTTGCATTTAAAATGGCAAATGAGCCACTGGGAACCAAACCATCCCAACTTTACAATGGCAAAATTTTCATTAACTTCACCCACTATGCAGCTTTCAAATATTAGCCATGAGGGTATTGTAGATGACTACCATGTTCCTCTAACTTCTGCCTTTAATTGTTGCCTAAAGCAATGGCTCTGTCTTCTTCTGACTTCCCAGAAATTGCAGCAGGGCTGGCTTCAGCAAACGTACGTCTGAGGACACAGGGACAGGGCACTGCACTGCGGGCTGACTGTGCCCTTGCCCACCATCCAGGCTGTGCTCTGCATGGATGATGCTAATGGTAAAGTGAGGGGAAACAGCCTCTACCAGCAGCCCTTTCAGGAGTCCACTCTCATTATGAACATCAGTCAAGCCCAGGTCTACGATATTTAAATCTGCTTATGGGAGTTGGCATTGGCTTTTGGTCAATGTTCCTTGTGAAACAGAGCTGTTGCTGCATCAATGTACAGCCAGTATTATGGACAGCACATCACCACACACAATGAGGAAAATGGGAATTGCAGCCAAGCAGAGAGCTGGAGACTGAATTCTCAATTGTGTGAGAGCAGGTAGTCCATGCTTCAAGCCAGAAGTCAAATGTGTTACATGCCATGAATTCTCCCACTTCATTCCCTAATTATACTCATGAGTCATTTAAAGATGAATTGTGAAAGTGATGGCAGCAGAGTATGATGCTTAATACTTCTGTGGCCTATATAAGATACTACACTGTTTCTTTTGCGCTGATTTTTGTTTACTTTTTTTTCTTTTTTTTTTTTGTACACGTTTTTATATACATCCGTTTTCTGTGCACAGTTTTGAAATGCATAATGAGATGCCAAAGTGCAATGAGATCACAGAATTATAACCTCAATTTTCCTGATTTTATTTACTATTGAATTTCAGAATGCACATCTTCTACTGCACTTGAATAATGCAACTCAACAGAACTATTTTAAAAAGATGGGGAAATCTATACAATGTTCTGTTTTGTTCAAAAGGAAAGCTGCATCTGTGAATCACTACATTTCCATTATGTCCCCAGACCATTGTTACTTGCCTTTACTCTGTACTGTGTATTATTCTCTGCCTTCTTGGGTGTACCATAAGAGTCAATATTTGTTTCCTGAAGGCAGGCGTGATTTTTTTTATCCTCTGGTTGAAAGGGGCAGTGTATCATTCATGCCTGCATTATCTAAACCAGTACTTCTCAAACAGTGGAGAGGGGCTGATATCAGGATGCATGTCAGTCTGCAGTGCAGACAGCAGCCCATGCATGATAGCTGAAGCCTTTGAGTAAGTCACTGAATATTTCAAGGCAGACACCAGGCTACTCTCCCAGGCAGAATCCCCCTTTCCAAGTGTCAGCTGTGGGTTTTATAATTAAGAAGGTGTGGATCAAGCTCTTTAGTTTTGTTCCACATCTCCAATAGCAGTGTTACTATGAGAAGGAAGGGGAAAATGTTGTGCAAATCACATTCTATTTGTATTTTGCCCTTGCTACAGCTCCATTGCCTACAAGCAGCTAATTGCACATCTAATATGGTGACTTACAGAAATCAATGATGAGTTTCCCACAGCCAAATTTTCCTTCATTATTGTTATGGAGTAGCTGTTTGCAGTCCCCACCAGGCACGGCCGCTTCACAGGGCAGCCAGGAAGAGTGGGCTGTCTCAGAGAGAGAAAGGCTTGCAGGGCACGGTGCCACGG
This sequence comes from Chauna torquata, assembly GCA_013399475.1. Taxonomy (NCBI): domain Eukaryota; kingdom Metazoa; phylum Chordata; class Aves; order Anseriformes; family Anhimidae; genus Chauna; species Chauna torquata. The sequence goes on along the minus strand of VXAL01019409.1, from coordinate 87,491 downwards.
GTGTGCAGAGCAGGTCTGGCTCTGAGTCCCCCTGCCTCCTCACAAGCGCCCACCACTGCGGGGGAAGCACCAAGGAGAGAGGACTGAGAGGAGAACCTGCAGGGGAGGACAGGGCAGAGGGAGGGTTAACCTGAGCAAGTGTGTGGCTCTTGTCTGCTCGTGTCTGCATTGGTAAAAAATGTCAAGCCTGTTTCTGAAGCATACCTTTGATAAAGGAATTATTTTAGAGGGAGTTTTGCTGCTTTTCATTGGACACCTACTTTTGCCTGATGTACTTGTTTGTGATTAATTTTCTTTACTTTCTAGTGAATACAGTATCTTCAGTCAATACGGGTGAATATTCTGAGGCTACTTTTTGTGGCTAGATCCATGTAAAGTGGTTTTGGTGTAATCAGGGCTCCGGCTCTGAGGTCCATTCCCTCAGTCAATCACAGAGCTTATAGAAAGGGCATGTAACTCATGGCCTGAAAGCAGAGCTTTTTCACATCACTCTCTTAAGGGCTCATTTCGATGGTGGTGAGTAAAGATTTATTTCTTAGCTTACTTCTGGCACAGTGCAGAGTTCAAACAAACCAGAAATTACTATTTTACTTTTATGAGCCCCAAAGTTTACTGCTTTAAATACAGATGATTTGGGTTTTTCATTATACCACCAAAATTTACATAATAGTTTTTGAAACTGATTGAAACTAATTCATGTAGAGATCTTGGGTATGCAAGTAAGTTCTAATACCCCTTCCAGCAAAGAAAGAAATGATCACCCCAGAGTGTGAAGAAGTGTAATTTTGCTCAGTGCACTACCAGACTTGCTTAAGTATAAAGATGCAAATAAGAAAATCAGCAAATTTTTTTTTTTTCTGGTTCTGCACCACTCTTGAAGCTTCCCAGAGCTTCCATTGCTTTGCTCAGGTAATTTTACCTCTAGGAGAAAAGGATGAGACCATTGGGAGGTGCTGGTACAAGACTGATGGGAATGTCTCTCAGAAATGCTTACATATTTCCAGCCTCCGTGCAAAGAGATGACTGCAGTCCTCTCACTCTGTCATTCAAATGCCAGAAAAGAAGAGGTAGGCAGTAGACACTGGAGACACTGGAGGACTTTTATGAGATGGGGTAGCATCCCCTAAATGCCACAGTAGCTATGATGAGAGAGAGAACACAGCATACACAAACATAACTGAGTTCCAGTTTAACCACAGGACATTTTTTATTCATAGGGTATGCTATTTTTTTTTTTTTTAATTGCTTCTGGTCATTTAAGCAGGTTTTGCAGGGGGAGACATTTTTTCACAAACAGTTGATATAGCTGGAAAAAATTTGGCAAGTTTTCTTGCTCCAGGTTCCTTCATTAGCCATAACAAGTTGCAAGTCCCTGCTATTGCTTGTTCAAATTACTTTCCTTAACTGTGAAGGGGAGGAGAGAAGAAAGGGGGGAAGAGAAAGAAGGGTCATGGAAAGGTGGCGCACAGAAATACGTCTGTATTTCCATTGTGAAAACTCCTCATTTCTTTGTTATTTATCTATCAGAAGCTGTCTTTTCCAATTTTTCTGTGTATATACATTTATTTCAGAAGCTTCAGCAGAATAGCCTCATTTGATTAGAGCAGCTGTTAGAGGAGTTATAGAAAAGTGTATAAGAGGAGTTACATGAAAGTATACACAGAATGTATATGATCTACTGCCACTCACTACTAGTTCACCCCAAACCTCAGATTTTCCGGAAAATGTAGAAAATGCTGTGTTTGGGTTAAACACTATGCATTTCTGGATGCTCACCCCTTCTCAGACTTCAGAGAAATACATGGGCTATGTGAGCCTGCATCATTGCTGTCAGTCATTTTAGGACTATAGGGTACGTCTGAGTTCATGCCCTTCCATGTAGCTGTGAGAACAATCACTTCAGCTTTGTTATTCTGCCATCAGTCTGCAGTGTTCTGGTTAGGCTACAGTTTTAGTCAAATCACACAGGAAAAAAAAACAACAACAAAAAAAGAACTTCTTAGTTTTATGGTAAGATCTCGGTTTCTTCTCCAGCCCTTCATAGTACAAAAGAAGGATGCAGATCATAAAGGAGCCCTCAGGGAACTTTCCCCTGGCAGGACCCTGTGAAAATCAAGTATAAAGCTGCGTGCCAAGCACATCTATGGGACTATAGATGGTCCCATGCATGAAGCACTGCAAAATGTTGTGTATTGCTACATGTCAAATGGACAAAGGGAGCTGCATAACTCACACCAGGACTGCCAGCAGAGGCTAGCGGGTCCCTCTTCTTCCAGGGCTGTGGGTTAGGGCTGCACAGATGCTCACCCAGAGTATTTCCAAATGTTAGCATCCTTTTACATCCTCCAAATAAATAACAAAGGTTTGCATCCTGAGTGTGATACAGGATATGCAGAAGAAAAAACACTATTTTTTAATTCAGTCCATTTTAAGCTGACTACTCTGTCTGAAGGCATTTCCCCTCCATACATGAGATACTGTGTCTGACGTTTGCTTGAATTCAGTGACTGGAACAAGTGCAGCCTTCCCTGAGTGAAAACTGTCAGCACTCCTTTCTTTGGGCAAGAGTGTGAAATTCCTCAGGGAGCAAGTGCCTCTTTGCTAAGGAAAATGAACCACTAGCCAGGTTGAACAGAACATCAGATCTCACTTGGCTCCACCGCTGTCCCAGCTGCAGCATGAACTCAGACTCCCAAATGAGGTTTCATTGTGCAACTGCAGAAATCAGGGAGTCAACGTGCAGAAGATGATGTCTTTCCCAGAGAACAACTTCACACAGGTTGTTGTCATTTCCCAAGCCTGACTTTGTGAAAGTCATCTCACAGGACAGGAGTTCAAATAGTCAGAGCTTACTCTTGTTTGCATTTAAATCCCTAGATGAACTCCTATTGACTTCAGTGGGATCAAGACCCATTGCAGTACACATACACTCACTAGTCCCAGCATGGAGTTGTACGTGGTTCTCCAGTTGTAGTTATCCTTGAAGGTAGCATTTTGGGGAGAGGGGAAGCAGCCTCGTAGCTCCTATGCATGTTTCCCAGCAATATCACTATGATTATGAATAACAATTTAATGTTGACTGGCAGAGCCCTCAAATTTCGGGATACCTCAAGCAGAGGCGGAAACCTGGACTATCGTGAAACTGATCTCAGTGAGGTCTCTTATTGATCTTCATCACATTATGGGAACTCGGAGGTGGGATTGGCCTCCAGTTATGGCATACAGATGTAAATGTCAACTTGCAGTTTTCTAAACAGCCAGCGTACTCCACGAGGACCTAGTCAGTGGAGGCCAGAGGGTGATTCAGCCCTGGGGCCTGACTGCGGCCCAGGCAGAGCCACCTCATGCTCTTTGAGATACCTGGAGGTGGCTGACACATGTGCCTAGGCCTAGCAAATCTAAGCCCCAATCTACATAAGACCTATGCTTCTGTGGAGCGGCTGCTGGTGGCCAGCCAGGCACCCTTGTGCCTTCCCAGGGGCACTAGATGCCCAGGAGAGGACACCGGTGGTTGCTTTGTAGAGCAGCTCACTATCAGCTGTTGACTGTGTTGGCTGGATTCCAAGGATCATGCTGGGGGTTTTGGCACCCATGTACCATCTCCTATGTTGAAGTGTATGAATGTCAAACCAAGCACTGCTCTGGCAGTTTTTATGGAGTGTTTGCCATGTTTTCCTTTGCATGATTGCAACTCTCTTTGAAGGGGGATTATCAGTTTTGATTAACTTGTTAATTCCTTTTTGTTTTATCTGGGTTCACGAGGATTTCTGAGGTAGATCAGGCATCACCATTACCTACATCTTTTTATGATGGAAAATTATTATAAAATATTCCTATCATAGAGCTATTGCATACTGACTTCTTAATGCTTGATCCAGCACCATCTTCAAATTACAAAATTAAAAATATATTGTTGTAGGACCACAAATGAGATGGTATAGTCAGAACTAAGCTGACAACAGGAAATACAGGTGTAGAGTGCGTTCTATCACATGGTAGGTAGCTGCATATTCACAACTCCTAATTACAAACATACATTAGTAGCTTTCTCTGCATTTTCTGTTCCCATGCTGTCCTGTTCACAAGACTGAAAAAGCAAGGGAAGTCTGTTCAGAGCTCTTGCTTGTGTCATCTCCAAACGCAGATAAAACATGATGGTCCAAGCGTTAGTGTTGTCTTGTGGAACAAGGCAGCAGTCACTGTGCTACAAGGCTTTGCTCCGCTCATCTAGGCAGTCCCTAGGCCTCAGTAAGCTAACCCAGAAAAGGCTACTGGGTAGAAACAGTGGTCTTGAAATGGTTGCCCAGCTTCACTGGAATATTTGTAGATTCGTTCATGGCCAAAAGAGCACCTGGTGAGTTTCAAAAGAAGAGATGAGTGTTTGAGGGAGCACTGCCCTTTTACAACACTGTAATTGCAGCAAGAACTTCCTATGTTTTGGCAGCTGGTGACAATACAAGATCAAATCCTCATTTATGTTATAAATTGCCTTGGTTGGGTAATACTTTAAAATGAAAAGAACGTTCAAAAAACACATTTACTTCTACCCGTGTTAGCTTTTAAGGTATTAGAAAGGATATTTATTACATAATTCTTGGTACCATATATATTCCTGTTACGTTAAAATAGCACACTGTGTTTTTATTAAAAAGCAACTAGTTTAGGTTCAATAGAATGAAAAAAAAAAACCAATTTCTTCAGAAATAAATAAAACTGAAAACTCTAACACCATTATAGCACTTACAATTTGCAAAAGCGGAATAAAAAGTAAATAACATACACTGTTATGCCCCAAATAACCCAATGGCTGCTATAAAAAACATTGTTAGTGCTTTCTGTTTCATAAAACAACTACTGTTTTTCTTAAAGATATTTGAGGCATTTTCTTCTTTACTGCATCAACAGTGACTAGACATGGATTAGTTAAAATGTAAATAACCTTTCCCCACAGGTTTATTAACTTCTGTGGGAGAACGCTGATGAGACCAACGCATTTCTGCAATGGAGTGTTACACATGGTACATGTATGCTGTGATGGAGAGATCGTCTCTGCTAGAACCTGAGAAAATTTCATAATTAATGAGCAGCTGCATTTTGTCTGTATCTGAACTTTCTATACATGAGATGTTTGCATCCAGGATTTCAGTTCATCCGGAGAGAGGGACAAATGCCAAGCATGTACCTCAGCTGCTTGAGTATTCAGGAGTGATGAGATTCCTTGTTTTGACCTCAACCCAAGCCTAATTCACCACCGGCTGCCAGGTCTTTCATACCAGATCAGGCGTTAGAAGATGAGTCTTAGATGTCATGGGGAAGCTACTTGTTTCAGTGAAGACAGGTTCTCGTCACAGTGGGGCAGCCTGCGGAGATAAACACATTTCTATTTTGACCTTATTCATGCTTTTAGCTCTTTCTTCTGAAGCCTGTTAAGTGAATTTTCAAGTAGCAAGCTCTCAGGGCATCCTGATGGTGTATAGAACTTACGACTGTACACACCATGGGATCAGCTGCTATGATGATTTCAGTATAAGCAAAATATTGAGAGTTTAAATCAGAGTCAAATGATCATGGTATCAAAGATTTAATGTAACTCCTCAGCATTCCTTGTCAAAGCTTGAGAATTATAACTTGTTTTCTCTTGTATTTAAAAGCTTGTGGAAAGCAAGTACCCTTACTCCTACTGACTGCCTTATCTAAACACGAGAATGGAAAAGTCAGAGATCTGTTCACAGACCTTACCATCATAATCACTGTTATATTTTTCATGTCATTTATAGACTGATTAGAAGATTATTACTTCTAAGCATGTGTAAAGTAGCAACAGCTGAGATGAAGAACCTGTCTTTCATATCTGAAGTGAAAGAGAAAAAAAAATCCATGAAGTTCAAAAAGTTTAGCAAAGTTCTTTTTAACTTCATTTTCTCTGATCAAGTTTAATCCAAATCTTAACGTATTAACTGCTATTAGCATTAATCTTCAAGCATGTGAGAGAGTGGAGGCCTAATCAGTTTCTATGCCATATCATCCAGCATTCATATGCAAATGTGCCCATCACTTCATCAAATGAGATATTGTTCCTTAATCAAGCTACTGAAAATAGGAACCCTGCTTAGAAAAAGGAAATTATTCCCCCAGATAAGACAAAGCGAGATCTTTTCAATTTCAAATTCCTTTCTTTTTTTTTACACCTCACCAAAGAATTCTTATAAGCTATTTTAGAAAAGCTAGGAGAGCGCATATCCTACGTTCTTTCAATTTTTTTCCTAAGCTTTCTTTTAACCTGATCTTTCTTTCCTTTGGCCAACATTCCTGAATGATCAACTGGAGCTCTACTGGCACACTTCTGTTCGCTGTGTGCCCTGGGGTTATACAGCATGCCAAGGTGGTTATTAGAAACATCCTAATTCTGTGGTTAAAATTAATCATAATTAATTAGCTAATCCAGTTGTTAAAGTAAATAGCTGATAGATCAACAAATAAAGTGTTGTTTAGTAAAGCAAAACATTCAAAATTCTTTTTTAGTTTCCATAAAATTGAATTTCTTTCTAGACTTCCATTATTAAAACGGAAAACCAAAAATCAGAATGGAAGTCCATGCTCTTTGTTTGGGATTCATCTCATCTAACCTTGGCTATCTCACAACAGAATTCACATCTGAGTTTGTGGTGCAGTCTCTCTCTCTAGCAAGTGGCAAGAAATACGCCTTTAGGGAATGCAATATATGTGATCTATTTCATATATTTACATTCAAATGAGTGAGCAATATCCCAGAAATGCTTATTTTCATCAATTAGGTAGAGTGGGAGACTGCATGACCAGCTCAGTTGTAAATATTACAGCTGGTGAGACAAGGCCTCTCCTTTTTTGTGTATATCATAATACACACATGCATACACACACAAGGAAGCCCCTTATATTAGAAGAACCAGGACCTAAAATCCAACATCCAAAAATTTAAATATGTGGGGATTATGATGGCTTGAGCATCTTTAATTTGCCTGTCTTACATGAATGCATGGCCATACAGCCTCTAATTACAGGACCCTCTCCTTTTTTCCCAAAAGATGCCTCCTTCATTCCATGCACAATTAATATTCATTCGGTAACTGAGAATGGGAACAGGGGTTATACGGAATAGACAGAATCCTTTAAACTTGGCAGTATCCAACATTTTGATAATTAAAACAAAAGCAATGTAGTACACAGAAAATGAATTTTAAAAAGGTGTTGACAGGTCTCAAAATAAATGTGTAAACAGTGAGGCCTCATTAAGGGTATGCGCTCTTAAGGTCATGCTGAGGTCAGTTCTTGGCCTTTACATTTTTATTAATGATCTGGAAGAAATCAGAGAATCCTTACTGATTAAAGTGTACATGTGACACATGAGAGGGATGCACTGAAACAAATGAATTCATAAGCTGCTGCAAGCATGATTTGTGAATCAATACAGATAATTGTAATTCAACAAAATTCAGGAATTATGCACATAATGAGACACTATCTTGGGAACAGTGGCTGAAATGATTGGGGCATCATGTCAGTCAGCTGGAGATGAATTCCTTGTGCAGGATGTAAAGGGAATAACAGCAAAACAAAAATCCAGTCTTGGGATAAACAAGCGAAATAATATTGAAAAGTGTTAGAAAGGTTATGTAACCTGGCGAGTCTTCTTCTGAGATACTGTGTGTAGTCCTAGCCCACAGCTCAAGAAGGAATAAATTGGATCTCTCGGTTCAGAGATGAACCAGGAGAAAGATTAAAGGACTGGAAAACCTCTCTTATTGGAAAAGTGAAGTTCAGTCTGTTTACCTTCACAAAAAGGCCAAAGTGTGCCTTGATCACAGATTCTAATTGCCTCTAGGGGGAATAGAAATTCGATAATTAAGGGCTCTTCAGCCTGAAAAGCACAAACATAACAAGATCAAGTGTTTGCAAGCTGGAAGTAGAGACATTCAGAAATAGAAATTACGTGCATTGGTATTATTAAAATTAACCTCTTCAATAATTTAACAAAAATAATGGTAGATTGTCCATACTGCAAATTTTTAAATTGAGATTTTCTATCTTTTTAAAAGAGATGCTCTAGTTAACCAAAAAATAATTCAGGGAAGAATTAACCTTTGCTACACTGGAGGTCAAAGTAAACTATAATCTCTGAGTTTAAGATCTATGAATTTAGGATCTATGACTCTGTTGCTTCATTTCATTGCTGAGTGGAGGTCTTATTTACCATACATTATTCAAATCCTGATATGATTATAAAAATATTCTTTTTTCATGGAATTTCTTTTACCATGTTGTCAAGGTGCTGCATTGACTTTAATTTGTACTATAGGCCAGTTGGAGATGGAGGAGTGTAATTACTGGCGTTTTAGGGAAAGAGCACCAAAATGAGATTAAGTTTGAAAGTGCCTGTTGACTGTGGATGCACAACTTGAAAGGCTTGTATGTGCTCTTTCAAACTACTTTGCACTTCTGAGCACCTCACACATTTAAAGCACAGCTCCTCCTGACACCAGCCACAGCCCTGTGGACGTGGCTGCTGGACGGGCGTGCACAGTGGAACCATGCATTGGCAGTGCTGTGACACAGCTGGGGACACCAGGCTGCTCTACCACCATAGCCTGACCCATCAGATACACTTTATTAACTACTTTGTATGTGGCATAATATTTCAATAGAGGCGAGGTGCCTGGGAGGAAGAGACTTTCTCTAAAATGCAGGGAGTGCACTCTGCCTGACTAATTTTATGGGTCCCCATTGACAAAAGGCCTTATCTTTGCTTTCTATCCATTTAACTGTAAATCTCTGTATTTGTGAGTTTTGACTCATGGGGACCCATATAATTTAGTTTGATAAATGATCTTGTGTTTTATGATGAAATCTTTTGGTAAGATATAGTAATTCATTTCCTGGTAATTAATGGGTGACAGACAACACAGTACTGAAATAACAGATTGTCAAATCAATGGATAAATCAAGGTGAGTCAAAGCCTGTACAAGCTGCCAGTTAAGAATTAGAAAGTGCCTTTGTAACAGTGCAAAATCCAAGGTGTAAAACTGAATTGCAAACAGATTTTCAGGCAGTTTTGGTCACAAATATCTACTGTCTGCGGTATCCTCCTGAGACACTTTCCCCTCCTTCTATGCACTGTGTGGTACCATGCACAGTTTGCATGCACCCACTTTGCTTTTCCCAACCACAGCAACCCAGTCTTCCCAGTATATAATAATCCTTGGTCTACTTAGATTTCAGTAAAGCCTTTGACACGGTCTCCCACAGTATTCTCCTGGGGAAACTGTCTGCCCGTGGCCTGGACAGGCAAACTCTTCTCTGGGTAAAGAACTGGCTGGAGGGCTGTGCCCTGAGGGTTGTGGTTAATGGAGTTAAGTCCAGCTGGCGTCCCGTTACGAGTGGTGTCCCCCAGGGGTCGGTACTGGGGCCTATCTTGTTTAATATCTTTATTGATGACCTAGATGAGGGGATTGAGTGCACCCTCAGTAAGTTTGCAGACGACACCAAGTTGGGAGGTAGTGTCGGTCTGCCTGAGGGTCGGGTGGCCCTTCAGAGGGATCTGGATAGGCTGGGCTGCTGGGCTGAGGCGAACGGGATGAGGTTTAACAAGGCCAAGTGCCAGCTCCTGCACTTTGGCCACAATAACCCCATGCAACACTATAGGCTTGGGGCAGAGTGGCTAGAAGACAGTGATGAGGAAAGGGAGCTGGGAGTGTTGATCGATGCAAGGCTGAACATGAGCCGGCAGTGTGCTCAGGTGGCCAAGAAGGCCAATGGCATCCTGGCCTGTATTAGAAACAGTGTGGCCAGCAGGAGCAGGGAGGTGATCATCCCCCTGTACTCAGCTTTGGTGAGGCCGCACCTCGAGTACTGTGTTCAGTTTTGGGCCCCTCACTACAAGAAAGACATCGACGCCCTGGAACGTGTCCAGAGAAGGGCAATGAAACTGGTGAGGGGTATGGAACACAAGTCTTATGGGGAGCGGCTGAGGGAGCTGGGATTGTTTAGTCTGGAGAAGAGGAGGCTCAGGGGAGACTTCATTGCACTCTACAACTTCCTGAAGGGAGGTTGTGATGAGGAGGGGGTCGGCCTCTTCTTCCAGATAACTAATGATAGGACTCGAGGTAATGGCCGTTAAGTTGCGCACAGGGAAATTTAGATTAGATATCAGGAAAACCTTTTTCTCTCAGAGAGTGGTCAGGCCGTTCCAGTGCCAGGGAGGTGGTGGAGTCACCGACCCTCATGGTGTTCAAGAAGCGCCTGGACAAGGTGCTACAAGATATGGTTTAGTAGCTTAGTGGGTAGTATTGGTGATAGGATGGCAGTTGGACTAGATGATCTTGAAGGTCCTTTCCAACCTTGTCATTCTGTGATTCTGTGATTCTGTGATCCTCTTGCATTCCTGGAATATTGAAATATACCAATAATGCACTGGAAAAACTCAATCTTCAAAAAAAACTTTAACCTCCGAGAGAAGACAGATGAAGCTGAATAATGGAAACATTAGCAATACATATCAATTTATAGGCATTTAAGATCTCTTAAAAAAAATCAAAAAATAGAGTCAATAGAGAAGCAGGCAGCATGTGGCTAAGGATGTATATATGCTTTTTCTATGGAAAAAAAAAAAAGAGTTTTAGGGATAAACAGGTTAAAATCAGAGAGGTCTGTTGCCAGCACTGCAGCCTGTGTAAGTAGTGACCCAGAGAAGACTGACCATGGTGCAGAGATGTGCAGTAGTGCAAATGATTGTTTGTTCTGTGTGCAGTTCTTCAGGTTACTTTTCTGACACACTGCATGTCTGTGTCATGAAATATGAGGTTAGATGCTCTACCCTAGAAACATTTCTGTGACATTTGCCATCTAATTAATATGCCACTTGACTCCTTACATGTTCAGTATTTCTAGAAACTTGTATTTTGGTCAGCAGCTAATGACTGCATGAAAACCATTCTCATGATTTAGTATCAAGAGATTTTTACTTTCTACATAGAGGCTCTCAAAAAGACAGTGTTTCTTCATCTTATTTGTGGAAAGGTCAAAATGGAATTGCAGAGGATCCTGTTGGTATTCTTTATACATTCAATCTATGTTTGAAAACAAAAGGTGTAGACCACGGCTGGCAGTCTAGATAGATCAACAGATGTTGATACCTGTAAATAAACCAAGTCCTCCATAATTAAACCTTAAAGTATTCAATTTTGAAAATCTGTTTAAAAAAGCTGAATGTTTCCCACCTAGTAGATTATGGTAGCTCTCCTACAGTTCATTAAAAACACTGGCTAAAATATGAAGCAGTTTAGAAGCTTTTATTTCTTGCTGCTGGTGTATCTCCACAGAGAGTCTCCTCATGATCAGCATACTGATTTGAAACTTGTATATAGCGTTCACCAGTAAAGTCTTTGTCTGACTTATGTTGTATATTAAGAGATGCTTCCCACGGCAAGCACTTGGCCTCTGTGTCTAGTTAGCCGGGCCAGCTGCCACTTGTATTCTGAATACAACATAAGACAGTGGTTTTAACATTTAAAACAGCGCACAACTTCCACAGCGTGGTGGTACATAAAGGAGGTAAGTTCACATGCATGATGTACAGGAAAAACAGTAAGCTCTATTTTGCTAACGTAGACAAAGATAAATTCCACTTACCTGCATGTGGGCATTTTATGCTGAAAGCTCAATGAGTTTTGCAGCCGTGGATCATGAGGCTACATCTACACCCCCAAGCATGGCCTCAGAGCCAAACAGTTGTCCTCTGTTGTCTGCCACAGGGTAAGCGGTTACCCGGCAGCAACAGAGAGGGGATTTGAGAACGTGCTCTACAGCACTTCTAGGATTTCTTCACTTGCACCATGTATGTGTCTGATGCTCAGTGCAATGCCTACCTGTCCCGGAGGTGACAACATCAGTGACATAGGGTCTTTCCTTTAATGTCCCAGTCCACTGCTGCTGCAAGGGCTAATAATTTACAGGTAGTCTAGACTAAGGCTGAATTTAGGAATAACTCATGATTTTTTGTGCTCTCGAGGAAGGTAAGGTGCATACTGCTCCCGAGAGTGGTGTGTCGAGTGCTGTAGACAACTTGATAGGGTCTTATCCACTGTGGAGTCTCATGATGTCTCATTTATTCATCGGTGACCTCCATCACTGGCAGGATACTCGAAAAGGCGAATCTTTGGTCTTATCCATACATAAGCAATCCTACCCGTGCACATTTTGACCTTTACAATGTACTGCAAGAGAATCTTTCCCAAATTTTTATACTGGAATGGAGGACTGGGTGAATTAAGTTTGGAAGCAGAGGTTATATATTAATGTAGATGCCATCAGTGTAAGGGTAAGGCACGTGGAATAAGGGAGATATTGGGAAGTTATATTTTAAAACCTGTTCATTACATTTACATTACCTTTGCAAACTTCTCAGAATAGCATCTAGACACAATTAAGACTAATTTTAAGCAGAATAAATAAGTGAGCAGTAAGACAACTGTTTGGGGAGTTCACTGTAGGACTATTATGAAAGGGAAGTGAATGCCTGTGGTGGGACTTCAGTGTCTGATTAACAAAGCTATCAACAGACATTACATCTCTGCCTTTCCTCCCAAGAGTAGCAGCTCCTGCTGCTGTGGACTCTGTCCTCAGCCTTTCTTGGAAGAAGAATGTCTGAAAATGTAGGCTGGCCCCTAGGAAGGAGTCTCTGGGGGAAAGCCAGATGCTCTGCTCTGATTCTGGGGTCTCCTCCAAAACGGACTGCCTCATGTGGACCACTGTCAGTCCCCATATTTGGGGGAATGAGCAAATTAGGCAGGTCTCAGTCTTCAAAGTTACTCTTGTCACAGGCAATATTTACAAATGCTTTTTAACAAACAGAAATTTCCTTTAATATCACAGAATCACAGAATGGGTAGGGTTGGAAGGGACCTCTGAAGATCATCTAGTCCAACCCTCCTCAATCAGCAAGAAAATCTTTACCTAAAATCATGTTAGTCTGTGCAAGTGGTCTCAGCATTAATACAGAAAACTTTCTGCAGTGTTGTTAGCATTTCAATCAAGTGAGAAATGAACCTGAGAAATGAAAGTCTGGCAGTCATCCGAATGCCTGCTGTCAAGATCTCTTCTTAGGGGCTGACGTTTATATGAGCCAGTGTGTGGCTTATCTCAACGTGATCCCTGACACGAGCACAAGAATTTGCTATTAACAATCCCTGTAGATACCTCTTCTGCCAAACTGTTAGCAGCTAACTCCTCATTGACAAGGACTAGGTAAAAAGACTACATTTAGGCATTTTATTGCTTCTGTAACTGGCTTCAATTATTGAATTCAGACACTATCCACAAGAGTCTGGATATTTTTATTTGTTTTTTCATACAGTTAACAATGGGGCTAAGTTTTCATAAACACAGTGCAAGCTACTGCCTCATGTCTTGCCCTGTGGAATGACACTGGCAGCATGCGTCAGAGAAAGGAGAGAGAATCATCAGTCAGAGGTCTAGAGGACACAACCTGCAAGACTGAAAGAGCTCAGATCCTTTAGCCTAATGACAGATAGTATAAGGAAAATATTACCAAAAGGTACAGATGTAGAAAAAGTTGATAACAAGTAAAGATTCAGAGAAAAAAAAATAGCATAAGCAAAAAACTGTCTTGGATGCCAAGAAAAACTTCCTAATAGTGGGAATAATTAAACACCAGAATATGTGGCCTGAAGGGATCAGAGAATTTCCATCTTCAGAAATTTTACAGAATAGATTGGATAAATCTTTGAGTGGTATGGCTGCTTATGTCTTAGAGACTGGTAATGGACTAGACGTCTTCTCAAATTTCCTACCTTATGTCTCTTTTCTATAATGCTGTGGCCAAGGTATGCTTTCCATACTGCTTTTTCAGAAAATGAGTGAATGAATGAATGAATGAAAAAAGAATGAAAATGTTTCCATCCATTAAAGCATCCTAGTTTGACCACTTATGAGCACTACAAGATTAAAATCAATGTAATGTACAGGTTAGTAATCTGCTTCAAAAGTTACATTGCAGACAGCCACCAGCAGCCAGACCAGATGACTTGCTACTCTGAAATTAGGCAACCAGGCTCCTGTAGCGGTCGGAGGTAGCCAATTTCCATTCTGCTTCTGTGTCTCTACAGAACCGTTTCTCTTTTGAGAAACGGTAGAGGTTCGTGTAGTACTCCAAATGCCTGCCGATTATACTGGTCATATTAGTGATTCCTGCTGTTGTGGCAAGGGTGTGCCACTAAACAAGTGTCTGAAAATGATGTGGATGAAAAGGCTAGCAGATGCCTGGAGAGGAATCTCGGTAGACACTTAGTCCCAGATTTCTTATCATTAACTGTTGAACTGCACAAGCTATTCCTGTGAATGTACCATTTATTTATTCAGTGGCAGAATAATAGTTGTTTTGTTTTCTGTCTCTTCCATAATAATCTCTGATGTGAGGCCTACATTGATTTTTTTAGAGTACTAGTCATGGTAACTCCTGATCTCTTCTCCATGAATCATAACTTATTCAGAGACAATCACTATGCATCCCTAGTTAGAGAAATTCTATCTTTTTTCAAACCAAAAGCATTAACTGCACTCATTAGCACTGAAATTCATCTGCCATATTGCTGTGCAGTTATTCAGATGAGGTCTTCTTTACCTTAAATGAAGCATATTGCAACATGTATAGCAAACAAACCAATACTATGCAACCTCATCGTACAGACATCATGTAAGACAGCAGAGCCAAAGGTGAGACCTTGCAGTCCCAGCACACATTATAGCCACCCAAAGGACTGAACTGAAACATGATGCAACCCAAAGAAAAATCTCTCTCTGTCTCTCTTATTACCTGGTGGATTTGTCTCTTTCACAGAATATTCCGGAAGAGCATCTCATATCCAAAAACATCACTGAGTTGTATTCAGTATCACCAAAGGTTTCAGATCTAACAGCGCCGTATTTCTTCAGTTACTTCATATGAACAAAAATTAAAAATAAAACCCTCTCTACTCATTTTATTGTTAAAACATATAGATGGTGTTCATGTTATACTATATTTGCTAATAAACAACTCTCAGCAGTGTTCTTAGAAAGCTGTATCTTATTGAATAGTGATAAAAACAGTGTTAATCATAATGGAAATGTTCAGAAGGTTATTTTATTGGTTGCATGAGTCTTTGTGAGCACTGCTATCCTGGAAACAGAAGTTTCTCTAAACTTAACTGGAAAATAAGGGAACAAGAATTTAAAACAATCACAGCAATGACTGAAGGACACAGTCAGCTGACCCTATACTGTCACTTTTCTGTCAGATTTCTGGGCTGAAATCTTTGATCTGTTTATGGGGCCACACTGTTTCCAATCCTAGTAAATCAGTACGCACCATATGACTTCCAGCTACTATGCAAAAGAAAAAGAGAAACAAAGCATGCCAGACGTTACCTTCTAGGATATGCTGAGAAAAAGTCAGCTGTTGTGGCACATTTTAACACTGCTGATTTCTCTTAGGTCTCTTAGCCCTAGCAGGTGAATCAGTCATGCAGTCATGGGGATCAAGGCAGTGACTAAGATAGAGGATTTTCCCTCTTCCTTTTCTGAACAACGTGCACTTTGTATGTGGATGTTATTCACCCTCCTGGGGAACTGGCATTACCTGAGCCTTGGGGAAGTTGCCCTTGCAGGCACTTCGGTTTCAGCAGTGGAAACTTTCTGCCTCTGAAACCACCTTTGCCAGCAGTATTTGTGTTTTCATATCAAATACAATTTATAAGCTAGTATGGATACAGGCAGTTTAAGCACTTTCTAAAGTCTCTAAGGAAGCTGTCACAGAGATGTAGCAAAAACTTCTCCTTAAACAGCTAGAAATGTGGTAGATCACTTCATTCAATCCAATCTTGTCTACGAAACCTGAGGGACAAGTCTCACTGCAACACCCACGAGGTGCTTGCAGAGAAGAGAGCCTGTTACCTCTGGTTGATACAAAAGATGCAGTGTTAAAAACTCAGTGCCTTCATCATGCCAGGACACCTAAGCAGCTTCAACAAGAGAAGGGATTTGGCCTGCTGCTGGAGCAGGCCCCACCTGATAGACACAGAAGACAGGCAGAGCCCCATTTTCATTGCATTCACTTCATAGGTTTTTCTGTTTCACTGATTTTTATAATGTCCCTTCGAAAGCTATTTCTCCCACCTGCCATATTAAAAGAGAAACATTCTGTTCTGATTTATATAGTTTTACTTCCCTCATAACATACTCAATCATTAGGGAACTGTGAGATTGCATAAATAGATGCCACTCAGAATATAAACACTAGACTCACTTTGATTTGTTCCCTTTGGGCAGAGTACATCTGAAAGGATGATAAGCAAAGATAACGTATCTTGAAATTCCATCCTAACAAACAATAAATTACCCTGCTGAAAGCAGAATTTCAAAGTATGGTTCGTGCTATTTCTCAGCTCAGCATGCAGCGAGATGCCTCGAGGCCAAGTAAGCCACTTTAGAAGTGACAGTAAACGACATGTCAAGTAAATGGCCAATAATAAGAGTATCACACGAATCTCTGAAAACAGTAGCAAATAAATTTCATTAGAGATTCATATTCAAAGTTTCAGAAAAGTAGGAGTTCTGAAGCTAAATACCAGTATTAACAGTCTTCCCTTTACTATCTATTCAAGGACTCTTTTAGAGTTCATTCTATACTAAAAACCTTTCAGTGGGATGAAAGAGCTCAACAGAAAAAATTAGATATTCAAAAATAAAAAGGTGGCTTCTAAATATAAAATTGAAGTTTGTTACAGCTTTCATAATTAGCTACTTTTTTAGCTCTATTAACTCACTTCCTTCTGGGATGTATTCAGAAAGCCTAGGGCTTCCATTATTTCCATATCTAGTAGGAAAAAAATATAAAAAATTAGAAAGATAAAATAGACACAAAAGATTTGATTTAGACTGCATACATAAGTAGAAGGGCACAGCTGCATTTCCTTAGGTAATTCTGGTATAAATAACTGAGAGTAATGCTCACAATCACAAAAAAAGATGAGTTAGTGTTTCAAAAAAACATCTTTCTTCTGCTGAAAGTTGCTGCTTCTCAGCTAAGAAGCAGTAACTAACTGATCACGTGTGCCTTCTTAAGACCTATATGATGGGAAAAAAAGATCCATTTAGCTCACCTTCAGGCTGAACATTGACATGAAACCCAAACAGAGCTGGGCCAGCAACTGCTCTTGGTAACGAGCCCAACTAGCTCATGGAGGAGTGAAGCGAAGGAAGAAGATGTTTTGGTTCATCTCAAAGCATTTCCTTCTGTTTTATTGCTAAAATAATAATAATAATAATAAAGTAAAAAAAAAATTTATCTTCAAAATGACTTTGTTATTGAGCCCAGAATGAAGCAAACGCATTCCTGAAGGTAATTTATTTTTATTTGCACTGTTATTTTGAAATGATAAATAAAACATATCAAAATGTTCACACTATTCCACCTTTTTAAAAGCTGTTCAAGTACTGGTAGGTAGGTATTGTCTCAGATTCATGAACATTTTTAATTAAGTCAAATGTGCAGTTCTTGATTAATAAAATATTTGAGCAAAAGATCATCCATGTGCAATATCTTCTTGATTGTTCGAATGGCATGAAGGAGAGTTGGAACAGAGCATGCAGAACAATAATTCATGCTACGGTAGGCAGCAGAAGATGAAAGAGAGGATCAAACCTGACAAACAGCCGTCATACGGAACCATTCAAAGAAGTCACAAACAACAGAAAAGCCCAGTTCTCACTGCTCTATAAAAAAAAAAGGCTATGAGCCGGAAAAGAATATGGTTCCTGCCTTCTTCTTGGGAGAGGGTGGGAATCATAATTCTCAGAATGATGTCAGGGACTAAAGAGATATTCACAAGTGAGAAGCACAGCCTCCTAGGGTTTAAAGAGGAGCGTGAGCCCTTCTACCCTGAAAAAGGAAAGACCATGAACTATGCTGGCAGAAAAGGGCAAAAGGAATAGCAGGAGCACTATGATCACAGGCACCACGCTTCCTGAGCCTTTTGACAGATTGTATTGGGTGAAGTTCCATCCTTTACAATCCTTTTATGGGCGTCTGCTCCTTACTAAGCATATAATCAGCCTCATTCACTCAACCTTGTTCATTCATCTATGTAAGTCTTATAAGTCATTACCTCTATCTTCTGATCTTATGGTTTGGTCTTCTTCCACTATGTTTCTAACTGATTGATGTATTATTATTTTCTTTGGGATAGTCCTCTGTGTAAAGATTCTTTTCTGCTTGTCATGGAAGTCACTTATCAATTAAATTTATCATGATTTAGTATCATATTTTAAAAATAAGAAGATTATGGCTGCTTTCACCCCCAAAAAAGAAGTGCCTTATATCAGTAATTGTATATGGGCATTTACAAGAAGCTTTTTCGAGCCCCCTAAGAAAGCAGGCATAAAATGTTTTCCACATGCTTTATGTTACTGCAATTTTGGTACAATACCGGCGGCATTACAACCGCACCTTACACACCCATCCATTCCCCTGCATGGGAGCAGAGGACCAAGGCAGGAGTCAGGCACAGCCAAAGCAGGTCAGTGCCCAGGTGGTGACGCCACATTCTCAGGTGTGCTAACGAAGTCTCGCAGCAGCATCCATTACTGGCATGTAACATAATGGTTATGTGCCTGCCTAACGCGGTGAAGGAGCAGCTGTTTCTGATACCATCATTTCTAATCATCTGATGAGATGAAACATGGACAGCTAGTGCAGCTGTCTGCATCAGGCCACACTCCAGCACAGGGAGAGGCTGTGCAGAGTGTAATCTGCTCCAGAGCTGAAGAAGGAAACACCCTGCTAGCGAATAGGATGCCTGATCATTCACTTTTTTATTTCCCCTTCCACCAGCTGGCAGGGTCCCACTCTTTTTTTGAAATGCTCGGTATTGGCAAGTGCAAGGCACATAAAAAACATGGACATTACCGGGGGCCAAAGTACATATTTGGGTAGGTACCTGGATCTGTTTTGGGAGATTGGTATGGGAGCCATTCTGCTGCCAATGCACAGTAGAACTCTGATGTTAATTTCTCCTTTTCCTTGGGTCAGCAAAACTCAAGTTTTACCTACACAGAGAGCTGGGTCTGTAAAGAAGTGCTGGTTAGGAGTGGCAGAACTGCAGTGCCAGTGTAGGGTACCAGAATTGCCCCTAAGCTCTAAGGAGATTAACCTTAACTTAAAGTCGCTGTACATCACACAGGGACAAGCTGATGGATGGACGTCTTTTTGGTTCCTTGCTCAAACATGAGCCAAACCAGCAGTCTCCCAGCCTTCCTGATAAAGGAGGTGCAGCTTGATCTCTGTTGCAGATCCAGTCCAAGGTCTCTAAACGCTCAGTGCTCCCAAAAGCCTTTATTCTAATTCTGTTGAAAGGTCTGCATCTCTGGAAAGGTTCATTGCGTGGTGAATGGACACTGGTGAGAACATCAGTGTTGGGGAGTAATCACACTTCATTCTGAGAATGTGGTATCATTCAAGCACATCTAGTTACACCTGAAACTATATTCTTTCAGACATAGGAAAGGTAATTTCAAGGATAATCTTTCTTCTTGAGATTAATTCATGAACATGATCTTTAAAAGCAGCTTTCTTTTCTACCTTTGTAGACCCACATTTTCTCTGTACTTCTTTTTGCCACTAGTACATGGAATCTATTTGTTTTTCCCCTTATGAGATAAATTATTTTTTTCTTCACATGAGCCTCAGACTTCCTGATTTCAGTTTGACACATCTGAGTAATATTTTTTATACACAACATTTGTAACCTGTTCTTGTTTACACTTCTTGGATGCTCCTTTTTTGATTTGTAGTTCATTAAGAATTTACTTTTTAGGCAAGAAGGCCATCTGCTGAATTTTCCAGTCCTCCTGCACAACAGGACAGTTTGTTTCTGAGTCCTCAGTATGTTTTCCTTAAAACTTAGCCTACCACAGAGAGGCACCTTCCCACATTATGGCAGCTGCCCAGGTGATTCTGTCTAGCAATATTCTACACAAACAGAGGTCTGCTCTCCTGCAGACCACAGTCCTAACTCCACTGCTTAACATTCCAGCCCTCCTCCAGCTTGTAAGCAATTCATTGCTCTAAATAATTATAAAAAGCCATTAAAACAAACAAAACCCACTGGGCTAAATTTTTCAGTTCTGAAGTCACCAGATAAAGAACGATTAGATCCCCAAATCCAGAAACTTTGACCAAGCTCCAGGCCAGATATTGATGCAATTTCACAAATTTTTTCCCCACTTAGAGCTAACTGAAATTTCCAAACCTAAATTGAATGAAGCCTCCTGCAAATCTGTGATACCCAGCCTATAAGCCTTCCCTGACTCCTGGCAAGTCCCCAGATATAGGCATTGAATAAACTGCAGCTCATCTGAATTGTTCAGGCAGCACACACACTGCTGCCCTTTGCCAAGTGCTCTGTGTTCCTACCCTTATCACCTGTGTAACTGCCATGTAAATGAGGCATATACATGAATATCATAGGAGATATTCTGATCAAGTGCCAAAAGCATAATTGTTCATGTGCCAGAGGGAACCAGAAAGCACAGCACTAGAATTCATTCATGAGAGACTACAATGATTGCCCTCCAAAAATTCATTTTTAAAGAAATTGCAGTTTCAAGTGATTTTTAAATGGCACCACAACCACCTCAGTTAACACTGAAGACTTTAAATGAACCCGTCTTTCCCATACAGGTCATGTGATAGAGGAACTCAGAGCGACTTACAACAATATAGTGTGATATACCAATATAGCTTTATTTTAAAATATAGTCAGAATTCCTGTAAGTATATAACCGACCACAGTTCTTCCTACAAGAATAAATGATTTCCCTTGGAATCTGTCAGATGGACGTGATATACAAATATGTTTCGTTATGCTACTAAGAACGTGGAGGAGGAGAGATTATAATCCCTTCTATCCACAAAGCAATCATTTATACTATTTGAAAACCTTGGAGATTCATGCAAATTGAAAATGTATTGGTGTTGGTTTTATAAATATTTTTAACATATTTGTCTTAGATTTTTACTTAAAATAGTAAAAGATTGCGCAAAACATGTTTTTTAAGACAGTGTAGTTAAGCTATTGCAATAGCAAATGAGCTATAAAGCTTTTAACTGGGTGGGAACATCCAAAGAAATCTTAAAGGAACAGGGAACTGACTTGACGCCTGTTTTCGTTATATATTAAGTCAGCAAAATACTGGAGATGCAACAGTTACAGGAACAAGGGAGACCAGGGTTGAAAGACAGCATGGCAAATGCCAAACTCATTTGGGTTGTTGGAAAGGTCTCACCTGATCCCAATGTAGATGTTAAAAAATTGTAAGACATGAAACAGTCTCGGAAGCAGCAGCTATGAGCCCTTTCTTTGTGTTACAGGTGGAGCCACAGTGTTTTGGATGGCTTTGTGCTTTGACCGTCTGTACAGACAACAGCCTGGAGATACTTCAAACGTAACGCATGCAGCACAGGAGGACAACCTTCTGATATCTAAAAATGTCTCCAGGTATGTCTTGTATCTCAGAGAAACACAGGACAACGGCAGTTAAGCTTGCCATTTCATTAGGATGAAAACAAAACAAACAAAACAAAACAAAACCCACCTCATTTTGACATGCCCGCAGTGCCTCAGTTTCTCAGGAAGAAGCTGTTCTCATTTTGACTCAGAAGCTTTGAGGCCGCAGGTGGACACCCTCTTTTGATCCTGCTGTACTAAAACAAGAGGTCACTGCCCTTAATTTTTCACCACTATCAACAGCTGCTTACCGCCACCTCTCTGCCAGAGGCAATCGCCCCATCGAGGTAACAGTTCGGCCAGGCAAAAACGACGTTAATCTCAGCCTGATTCTGCCTGAAGGATGATGTTAGGCTGTACTCCTACGAAGCGCAGCCAGCAGTATTTCAATTAATCGAGCAGTAATGAGCACCAAGGGCTGTCGTTTCTCTCACCACAAGAGAACTATCCAGAGGAGAACCTCTGCCAAGCCCAGGAACGGGTGGCAGCCAGCAGAAAGGCCTCTCTCTGCTTACATTTCTTTAATTGCCTCCTGCAGACTTTCCCCTTTTATTCAGCCTTGTACAATGCAGCCTAACAGGAGACTCGGGCCTTTGCAGAAAAAAAAATTGCAGTATCAGCTGCCTTCTACACCCTGCAGGTGGCACTAGGAAACCCTACAGACTTCTTAATTAATGAAAACAGGACTAGCAGAGCAGCGGTTATACCCCAAAAGCTTTCTGCAGAGACTCTGGCAACAACTGTGCTCATTCCGTGTTCTGATTAGACGTCTAACTGATGCTTTCTTTCATTCCCAGCTGTGCCCTAAAACCTTGCTCAGGTCTGCCTACATTACCTACTGATCAATATAGCTTTCTACAACTTCCCAGTGACATCTATTAGTCAATTCCAACCTTACAGTCAGTGAGCAGAGACTGAGATAAAACAATTAATGCTGTAGAATTTAACAACAGTTTTTGTTTGAAGGGTGTAAAGGAGACCAGAGAATATTTATTGTAGGTAGTCATGAGCAGTAAAAAGCAAATAGCAGGAAGTATTGTTTTTTATCATAATATGCACAGGAAAAAAATACTTTTCACAGGAAAAAAAAAAAGCTTATTTTTTTCAGCTGGTTACTCAAAATTACCTGATGTATAGCAGAATGTGTTCTGACTTAGGCTTCCAGACACATTCATAAAAATAATTTTAAAACTCCAAGTTAATTTTCATTTGTTGTAACGAATTCTTGAACAGAACAGCCATTTGTTGAATGTACTTTACACTTCTGTTGGTTTAGGACATTCCATGTCCTATTAGCTGCTACTGTTGGGCTTTTTATCCTCTTCTACACTGCAGGACATGTCTGCTTCTTAGTATCATCTAGGAGATTTAAATATCCTCTTTGTGCAAAGATCTAGGACATTACTGATGCTCTCCTCCTCTCTTCTTGGCTTTTGGTTTACAACATATCTGAAGTTTGTTACAGAGTACTAGCAAGCAGTACACGCTACGCCACTGTAGGCTGCCACAGACACCCTGTATGAAGTACAGGCATGTCCTAAACTTGTCATCTGCTGCATGGTTTCCTGTGATTTCAGGAAACTCCACGGTTAAGGTGTTTTCTTCCAGTTTTATGTTCCTGTAAGTCTTACAACTCTATAGTCCCTAGATAAAGCTCCTACTCGAGGATCCTTATTCATTAGGCATTCTGTTAACTACCCTCCACCCCACCCCCCCCACATATTCTTAAGTCGCACTAGTTTCTATGTGATTTGAGTTTGCATTATAGGAAAAGCATTTACTGGAGTCTGTCCGGAACTGGCAGAATATTTTGAGCAGGAGCCAAAGCCCTTTTCATAAAATGAATACCCTTTTTTACATTATGTATAGCTTTTTCCATTGTGTTCTGCCCATGAAATGAGCAAATACAACTTGCAAAACGTAAAATGAATTAATATGGGTAAGAAATACAAGATTAAAATGTTCTGCTCAGGAAGTATATGCTGTTCCTTCTCACATCTATTTTCACTATATTTTCTATATTTTAATTTCTTTCCAAATGATCAAACACCGTCATCTACTCTGAGGCCACAGTGTACTACAGTTGCTCTAAGACTGTTTGATATTGCCTGTTTATGTCAATTCTGGTTAGTACGCCTTTCTCCTCTGCTGTAAATAGGACCACTGTACCATCACTACCGTGAAAGACCTGCCGATTAATGATTGCTACTGTGATTCCAAATCACATTTGCTTTCTGCATCTTTTATTGAAATGCACACATCCAAAAACAGACTTTCAAGACACTCTATTCATGAAATGGTCTATAATCAAAACTTTTCTTAGATTAATCCTTCTTGACTTTCTTTTTAAGCCTCATCTGTCATGTTTATAGGAAGTTAACTGCATCTATGTGTGAAGATGAGAGAATTTTCTAACCATCTTTCAAAGCAGTGAAGCTGTGCAGTAGGAAACCTGTGTTACCAAATAATTTAACGTTCTACTTTGTTCTTTGTCCTTCTTAATTCATTTCTATTACCTTCTTCTTCCCTTTTGGTTCTACTGTTTAGCACACTTTTATTACTGTATTCTGTTTTAAATTAAACAGTAAACTCTTTGCACAAGGGTTTCCTATGAATTTTTGGAGCTCAGCACATGAATCCAATTACTGATACAGTCTAGAAAGCAGGCTGCAATTAAAGCTGAAAATAGTTTATTTGAATATCAATCACTATAGATACCATGTCTCTGATCTTCCCAAAGCTTGTGACTATACAACTTCACTGCGCATTCACACAGCACTAAGCTAAAAAAGTAAGAGAAAAACCCAGTCATCATTTTAAACGAATTTATCTGGTTCACTTTTTCCATAAAATTATAAATCACTATAACCAAAGTAAAGTGGCCACGATGCTTAATAGGAACAAGCCTACTGACCTTCACTTCTGCATCAGATTACCACTAGCGCTGATAAAAGCATTATATGCAGGTTTTAAATGGGTAGGATTAAAACCAGGGTTACATTCAGGATTAGGAGCTGGGCTAGAAAAAAAAAAAAAAAGATGAGTCAAGCTAACACAGAGCATCAGAAAGGTATATCAGAATAAAGGAATCAATGCTGTCCCTGTGGGTCATCCGGATACATTTCTAGTTCTATGAGTGCATAGGTCATTAAATTAGATTTAAGATTTGGCAGTGGGCTGATTGTAAGCCTATCTCAAAAGGCCTGCTAAGGCAACCAGCTACCTTTTGGTTTGGGGCAAGCAGAGGTCCATTCAATAAATTTTAGGTCAGAGTTAGAGCAAAGTTTAGCATTCATAAGAGTAAAAATAACTGATCAAGAAAAAAATAACAGATCCAAAACAAGCTGCAGGGTTGTGTGTTGTGTTATAATCTATACTGTAGTAGACTCTCTGTGCTTAGGGTGGTGAAAGTCACTATGCTTTGGATATCATTAGGATCATTGTGTTAGAAAACAGGTTGGTAGTGGCTTTACAGAAATCGTAATGTCTGGCTTTAGAGGACTGGTGGTTAGTCTAAAAATCCTCCCCTTCCCTTACTATGTAAAATGACTTAATTGAGTCAGTCTGCAGCTTTCCGTTACACGAAATTCTTACGATTTGACCCTTTGGTTGAGTCCACCAATCCACCACTACCACGCAGCTCACCGGAGAAGGCAGCTGATGGTCAGGACCACCCTTCCTCCTGCGCTCCCCGACACGGCCCCCCGAAGTACCAAACCACTGGGTGCGGACGATGGCGTCAGCTAAGCCAGGGGCTCAGAGGCAGCTCCGGCTCATGCTGGGATCACATACGTTGAATGATAAAGGGGATGTGTATTTATGTACACCTGACAGCCTGAAGTTCTTCAGCGCTCTTGAACCAGTCTTCTGTTTGCGTCAAGTCTGTGTTTTTGCTCTTTGAAGCCCTCGGGTGAAGGAGGAGAGCACACCGCAGCTCCTGCAGCGCCTCGCCTCTGGGGCAGCAGCCAGGAGGACCCGGGCACCACCCGGCCTCCCCGCCTGAGGAAGAGCATGGGAAGAGGAGGCCGGGACTACCCAGCTCGCGGCTCCAGCGCCGACCTGCCGCGGGACGAGGCGCTCCACGCTGCCGGGCACCCGCTCCCCTCCTGCCGCGCACCTGAAGCTGTAATACCAACGCCCAGGGGCGGCTGGCGAGGCAGATGGCGGGGGGGGCTCTAGACCTCTTCGCCAGGGGCGCAGCCTAGCGCCCAGGGGCAGGCGGCCCAGCGCCGGGCCGCAGCCGCAGCCCCCCCGCCCCAGCGGGCGCGGCTCCCCCCGCC
>VXAL01019409.1:40528-61321 GCA_013399475.1 Chauna torquata | reverse complement strand
CGGGGGCAGCCCCTGAGGGGAGAGCGGGGCTGAGGAACCCGCTGCCGCCGCTGCGGGCCTGCGCTGGCGGCGGCCATTTCCCCGGCGCCCCGTGCAGGGCCCGCCTTGCTGGGGAGGCCGCGGGTCCGCGCCCGCCGCGGGGAGGCGTCGCGCTGCTGGCGGCGGCTTGAGCCTCGTTAGTCGGGGAAGCTGCCCGCAGCAGCTCTCGCAGTGTGTAATTATTAACGTCGCCTGCCCATCCCTAATGAAGGTGCGTCAGGGTCGCCGGTAGGAATAAAAGCAGCACCTTTCTGGGAAGGGCATACCCCATTCTGCATTTAGAGCCCTGTCTGCAGAGCAGTTGGTACACTTTCTAATAAAGATCGCAACTCATTTGTTTTTCTGAAGGTCGGTTAGTTCATTTGCTGTACATAGAGCTATGTCATTGACAAATATATTTTTAAATATTTTTCATATAAACCTCATTATAAAATACTGACTGGAATGATACTTGAAATTCTGTAGTGACTAGAAAATTTGTTAATTTTCTAAACTTGTAAGCCTGGAGTTTTTATGTAAATTACGTTTTTGAATTTCTTAGGTATAGATCATGTTTCTTTGGGAAACGAAGAGTGGAATCCATGGGAAGCTGATGAGAAAAATGAACAGATTGCTTCTCAACAGAGATATGAAAATAATCTTAAGATGATAAAAAATACAAGATCTCACCTAGAGCTAACCAATCTTAGAGTACAGATTTGGGGAAAAGCAGCAATTGGTAAGCAGATGTAATCAACGCCTATTAATCACAACTTTTCTGATAAATCACTTTTCTCTGCTTTTTTTCCTTTAATTGACTGTAATATATGTATATGATTAAAATATGTGGATATCTTTAAATGAAAAGCATTAAGGAAGTGATAGCTGTTACTCAAAATTATGTTAATACCAAGGTAAGAATAGTTAGACTCAGGTTTCTTTGTATCAGTGCTTTTCAGGGCTGTTTCTCATTTCAGTCAAAGAAAAATCACAGAAATGTTAGAGAAGCACAGTGACTTTTTGAATCCAGTCTAGCTTAAAAAACAACACAAAGACGGGCATCTTATTTGGTTAAAACGCAATATTTGTCACATTTACATTTTATGAACTAAAGCATTTTACAGTGAAAAATAAAGCTTTTTTTAGTACTGTACTATTACAACCACTGATTAACTTGAAAATTGTTCTGTTGTAGAAGACATTGAGTCACCTCTATACATAAACTGGGGGCCAAGTTCCTCTAAATTTTTTTAGCAACTGCTGAAAACATTTCATTGTTCTTATTATAGCTTTTTTAGAAACGTAGAATTTCCAGCTTTAGTTGAACTTTTATGTAGTATTGTAGAACACATTGGTATATTATATGATGATGCATTCACAGAATTCACAGAATCGTCTAGGTTGGAAGAGACCTCCAAGATCATCTAGTCCAACCTCTGTCCTAACACTAACAAGACCTCCACTAAACCATATCACTAAGGGCTACATCTAAACGTCTTTTAAAGACCTCCAGGGATGGCGACTCAACTACTTCCCTGGGCAGTCCATTCCAATACCTAACAACCCTTTCAGTAAAGAAGTTCTTCCTAATATCCAACCTAAAAATTCTGTCATAAAATTTGGTGTATTTCACTAAAGATTAAGAAAAGTATGTTTGTACTTAAAATGGTGATTAATATTTGTTAATTTTTAAGTGTTGGGTGTACCAGAAAGAGATGCTAGAAGAAGCAATAGTGTGGTATATCTTCATCTTCTGATACTTTGACAGCCAAAGAATATTTTCAAATGCCCTGATGTGTGAAAAATTCATCTTAATTACTAGTCATACAGAAGTTGGGGGAGCAATGTCCATATTATATAGTAAGCTTTGTCATTTCTTTCCCAAATTCTTATGTTGTTTTGCTTTTCCATTTTCCAGAAATATATATGTATATATTTGCTGGTAGTGTAGAGTGGGCAAGATACGTAGATATGTGCATTCAAATTCTCCGTCATATCTTCATCATCTATGTAGGTCTTTACCTTTGGCAACATATTTTTGGAGGGCATCTTGAGCCAGCTGATGTGACTGCACAGTGGAGAGAAGGAAGCCAAAAAGCAGGAAAAACATACTTCAGGTACTAACTGTGTTAACTTTAGCTTTCCAATGCATAGTTTGTTAAAGAGCTTGATAAGATGCACAGGTGCGTTATTTTGTCTATCAAAGTTGCAATTATTTTAATATCAGTTGCAAGTACTTTAATTTTGTATTTCAATAACTGAGGATTATGCACACAATTTCTCTTTTAATACTATCGCAAGAAATGCTTACATTCACGGGAAAACATACTTGATAAAAACAGCAAATTCTAGCCCAAACACATCACTATTAAAAAATCAAAAGCTATGAAGCAGTTTCATCAGCTATTTTGCAAACATTTGTGTATTTGAAAGAACTGAAAAGACACAATGCCAAGGAGGGCAGCCAAAGGACCTCAGAAGTAGGGGGGAAAAAAGCCCTGAGAAAAGTCTAAGAACTGGGACTTGGGGCTGATAGTTGACTGAAAGAAGCTGAAAGAGTCGTGAGGTAAGAAAATGTCTCCTGCTGTTTGGTATCTGTTGAATTTAGGGAAAAGGGACTTCACTCATTTGTTCGTAAATAGGATTGTATCAGAAACATAACTTGTTTCTATTTATAACAAAAACAATCTGACAGACCTAGCATTCTGGTTAACTACTTGATTTGCAATGCAAATCTTTGTTTGTAAAGGAAAATGACACTTAAAGCATTGTTTGCTTTAAAAATAGATTTTGGTCTGGGATCATGCATGTTTTAAGGCTATAGTCAAACTTTTTTGTATTATTTAGTGAATTATATAAAACTTTTCTCTAAGATCCTATTTAGTACCATTTTTGAAGGTTTTCTCTAAAGATACAAGAAAGCTGTAGGATTTTTCATCTGTTTGGCCGGTTTGCCAGTCTGCAGTAGCAGCTTGTCTACAATATTTAGTCACTTGCACAATGACCCATCTCTTAAAAGGTTTTCTTTTAAAAGCATAAATAACACACTTGCATGAAGTTAACTTTAGAAAAATGTCTTGCTTCAGAAAGGTGGTTTTTCTTCACAAAGTAAGACAAGGATTTCTAGTTGAAACTAGCAGGTAATGGCTGATGTAAATGGGATTGTGAATTGAAAAGCTTTAGTAAGTGACCACAAAAGTTTTTATCACTCTGAATTGTTTTTCAGTTTATCTGACCATATACACGGTACAGGCTGCAGAATCTTTTCAGTAGTGCCTACATCAAGTTTATAAGAGATTAAAAAGCCTTCTAGGAGGACATGTAGGCAAGATTTAAACATAGCAATTCTTAAAGAGCCAATCTTACATCAAAGGAAATATATAAAATTACATACTCTTTAAAACAAAAAAATTATGCCTTGTCTGCAGGTATGGTCTAATCCTGCAAGATTATGGAATCAACTATGAATGGTGCTACTGCAGCTTTGGTAATCTCCTTGATGGAGATCAAGATCAATAGATCTTTCCATTTGCAGACTCAGAGAAAGAATATGATAATACCTTGTTTGAGTAGGGAGCAATGCCTGTTGTGTTTTCTTGGTGGGAAGAAACTTTTTCCCAGATACAAAATCTCAGAACCTATATAAATTCTATACATTCTACCATATGCATTGTCTTCTTGGTATGGACACAAGGATATTTTTCAAGACCTTGCTTTTCGTGTTTATAAGAAATAATTTGCTACATGTAACTGAGTCCATCGCTTGACTGATTATGGATATTTTCTCTCTGGTCTACCTGTTTCAGATGAATAATAACCTCACTGGTTCCTCTGGATATATGCATCTCTCAAAGAAGGACTTCTATGTTAGCATATAAATATCTTCTTGTTACATTTAGAGGAATAGGGGATAACAGAGTCTTTATTTTAACTTCAACTTGAATGTTAGATCCTGTGGAAACATGAAGTTTCAGTCAGGTACCAATTTAGTAGAGGTTAAAATTTGACAGGCTGGTAAAAACTTTTTTTGTGAAAATTGTGGAAAATATGCAAATAGAACTGTTATTTTAGTGATTGGGATTCTGAAATGAAATAGCTGAAGTTCTACTTTTTAGCCAAATTGGAAATGTTATTTTGTAGTTTTTTTGAGGAAGAATTAGTGTATGATTTTGGCCGCTCACTGGTAAAAATATTTTCTGGAACTGTTGACTTCTTTATTGTCTGGCTGAGGTAAATTATCTCCCTTTGATTACTAGATGAGGCTAGAGGGAGCTAGCTGAGGTGACATATTTGGAGAATATGTGCTACTGTGCAGTTTTGTGGTAAGTCTAATGATTGTTAAAACATAGAGCTCATGTGAACGGTTTTAAAGTATATCAGATCTGAAGACACAGAAATGCCGAAATATCACTTGAATGCACTTGCATGAATAAGCCCAGTGCAAATCTATTATGATGAATGCACATTTTCATGGCTTTGAGTTTTTACTCAAGAAGTTGCCTAAAGGATACTAAAAGTATCAACCTCTACATGAAGTTGAGGGACGTTTACTTAAAAACACAGGCGACGAAGGAACTGCTGAGCTGTGGATTTTAGTGATGTGTTGATATGTTCCTCAAAGAAGTAGAACAGAGTTTATCAGCTTCCTTGGCCTGAAGAGATTCGCATCCTTCTGTCTCTTGTCATCCAGAAGTATGTTGTAGAGAAGGGAGTGTCAAACTTCTTACCGTTAAGTAAGAGCATTCCTAAATTTCTGTTCCACTAAGAGTCACACCCCTCTGTATACTAATGCTCAGAGCTGTTTTCCCCCCAGTCCCTGATAGATCTGGTTCTTCAACAGTTTTCTTCTCTCCCATTCTCCTGTCCTCTTTATGCAAACTGCAGCCATCTTGATTCGTTGCAGGTAACTGAGTGAAAACATATTGGTCAACAAAATAAATGAGCAAAGATTTCTTTACCTGCCAGACGATTTCCCAAAGGATAGCTTATGGCAATTTAGTTTCCTTAATAGCCTTTGGTGAAGCTTTTTGAAAATCCAAATACACAATTTCTACTGGATTCCCTTGATCTGTGTTCTTAATGGCATACTCATAGATCTCCATCAGCTTAGTGAGACAGGATTTCTCTGTAGGAGCCATGTTTACAGCAATGTTTATCTGTGTTTATGATCAGTGATCTTACTTTCTGGTAAGATCCAGCAATCTTACTCTTTAGTATAGATTCTTCCAGAGAGGGAAGTCATACTGACTGGCCTGTAGCTCCAGGACTCCTCTCAAGTTGTTTTTGTAGGAAGGAATGATGCTGGGAGACCTGCTTTTCGTTAGGCATAGTGTCCCTTCATAATGACTGCTATATGTGCACCTTTGCTAGCAGTTCTGCAGTTTCATGTTTGAGTTCCTTCAGAACTCTCAAGTGAAAACCGTCCAGGTCCAAGTTCTTCATTTGATATAATACTTCATATGTTTTACCTTATATTTCTTGCCTCAGAGAATGAGGTAGGTGTGGGAATCTTCTCTGCTATGGCTTTGTCATCCCTGAGCATCCTTTTCAAATCATTGCCATTAAGTGGTCCCACCAGTTCTGTAGTTACCTTTTTAATATATTTTTCATGTATTTGTTTCTCATATATTTAAAGAACCTTCACCAATCAGCCTGAACAACCTTTTACGAGGTGCTTTTCAAATTACTTTTTAGCCTTAATCTTCTGTTTACATTTCATCTGCAGTATTTTATGAGCTCTGCTATCCTCCTTGTTTGGCAAGCCTGTCATTGTTTTCAGTGGTGACCTTTGCCTTTTGACAGTCTCCCTAACTTTTCTACTAAGCCAGGTGTTTTGTGAGGAGGGGGATTGTGTTGTTTCCTTATTGGATTGAGGAACACAGTTTGTATGGACTTCTTATACAGTGTTTTTGAACAGCCTGCAAGCTGCTTGCAATCTTCGTGTTATTTGGACTACTTCTTTTAGAGTTCTTTTCTTGATTTTCTTGTTTTTCAGTAATTCCTTTATTTCATATCAAGTATCTATACTGGATGTATTTGGCATATGTTATGTTGTTAAACTTATTTATATTGCTATTACAGAGAGGCTGTCAGACCATCACCTTTGGAACTAGGTCAGGAAGACCCAGTCTGGAATAGTCTTTTCATAGGGATTCTAAGACTAGTAAGAAAAAACAAGGACTTCATAGGAAGCAAGTAATTTATTGAGTCCAAAAATGTAATCTCCGTGTATCATCCTATATAGTCTATATGTGAGTAGTGAGAATCTGCTAGTACTACTGCCTTTCTTTATTTTGCAGCTTCTGTAATCTCCCTTATGTTTCCCAATCACTATTGTATTCTGACTGGGAGTTAATAGCACAGCCTTAGTACTATGTTTTTATTACTGAAGGATGGGATTTTCATAGTGTTTGCCCTCCAGTGCAGTTTCATGCTGCTAAACTTCATGTTTTCCTACACACAGACCATTGCTTCCCCATCCGTACATCCCGTTACTCCTGTAAAGTTGGTAGCCTTACAGCACTGCATCCATAAATAAAACAATTTTCCCCTAGGTCTTTTTTACAGGGTGGTCACTGGATAGACTGCATATTATATTCACTATTTTAAGCATTCTAATGCTCTAGGTGTTCTTTCTTATGAATCCCAGTGATGAGGATGTTACTGTCCTTGTGCCCTACAAAGTGTTTTCTCATTGTATATTTGGATTTAAGTCTTGACCTGATTTACATTTAATCTGTTAAAAATCTTAATTCCAAATCATGAGTCTCCTGAATCTTGGCTCCAAGATGTGCCACTCCCACTGAGCCAGCACCATGGCACCTTAACTCAGGTTTAGAATATGCTTGTCAAAGGTCATTCTGTTTCAGATATCCTCACTGGAGTAGTTTTTATGGCTTTTGTTGTGAATTGTCTTTTCCTCACTAGGCACACTTGAACTGAAACTAGCTGTCAGTCTCAGCATTTCTTGTTCATTCTCAATTAATTAAAATTCAAGCTTATTTTAAATTAAGTGTAGCTGGTGGATGAAAAACTGTTGTAATACTGAAGACCTAGAAAACTAACATTTCATTGATTCCTGAGGAAAAAAAATTATTGTTTTTTTTTCCCTCTGCTCTTTCCCAAGGTGTGTAACCACTAATCCTTTGAGTTCAGTCAGTAGTCTGTTACCACAGTTAACACAGCAGTTGACTGAAGAGCGGGAGCTGGCAAACACTGATATGCTTATTGGCAGTTCATAAAAGGCTGTTTATGTACTTGTACTTCAGATACATGTAAATGATCAGTGATGGAATGATTTTGCTACATGACTGAAATTCCTTTGTTAAATATGTTGTGATAGACCTCAACATGCAACTTCATACTTAAAATGTTTGTGCTCCATAACTTGTATCAAAGCCTGGAGTTTGACCTGAGTCGCACAAGCAGCACAAGTTTACCTTTAGGTACCTACCACTTGTGTTACAGATTTTACTGAATATCAGATGATGCAGTCTCTTTTTTGGTCTAACCTTAGTGTAACCAAAATTTCAGAGAAAGAGAAAACACCAGACCAGTCAACTGTCCCTCATAAAGATACCTGTTTTAGTAGACTTACAGATTTTTGGGAGATCCTCTATTCTTGTTCTAATGCAGTATTCATTGGTTATTACTGGAATGAATAAAAAGTTTGACCTTTAGTGAACATCAAAGCATGCATTTATTTTAAGTTGATTGGTTAGCCCACATTTCAGTGTTTGAACATGATAGTATTTCTGATTTATTGACAAAGTACCTTATTTCCATTTAAGTCTAATCTTTTTTCCTGAATAAAGCTGAAGGCAGCTTTATTCCTATGTTATAGCTGTAGATATTAACAACAGAAATGATTATACTTGCATAGGTACTTTGCAATATATTACATTTAGTTTATTGAAAAAAATCTACAGAGTGTAGTGAGGATGTTTAGAGGATTAAGGTCAATAGTTTGTCTTAAGAGTATTTACTGTTTGTTTTTTGGTTTTCACAGCTTCATAACTGGTCCATCCGTAGTTCCTGGCTACTTCTCAGTTGAAACTGAAAATGTTGTGCTAGTTCTGAATGGAAGAGAAAAAGCAAAGATCTCTTACGCCACTCAGTGGTTGCATTATGCACAAACATTAATTGAGACTCACAAGATACAGCGTGTAGCTGTTGTGCTGCTTGGAAATGAGCAGTGCAACAATGAATGGATTCAGCCGTACCTGAAAAGACATGGAGGATTTGTAAAGCTGCTCTTTGTAACATACGACTATGCACTGGTAAATGAAGAAGATATTTTCCAGTGGCCTTTAGGGGTAGCTACGTAAGTACTAGAGACACAAACTACAGTTGAAACTTAATTGTTATGTGTGAGGTGTGGAAAATACATCTGAATGTTACTGCTGATACCCAAAGCAATTATAGTAAGTAAATTGTAGAACATGGCCCTATTAATGATTTTCTAAATGAAGCATTGGAATCTTTGCAAATTACATTTAGCAATTAAAATAATAACAGAAAAAGAAGGCTAGAATTTAGAGAGCTTTAAAAAAAAATGAACCTGTGTCTAGTGGGGTTTTGTTTGATTATTTTTTCTTCAGTAGATTTGCTCTTGAGATTTATCATAACTGCTGAGGTAATATGTACATGTGGATTTAAAAGATATATATGACATGAGGATTTAAAAGATATATATGACATGAGGATTTAAAAGATATATATGACATGAGGATTTAAAAGATATATATGACATGAGGATTTAAAAGATATTTATGTGCTTAGGTTCCAACTACTTCTTGTTTAGGACAGGAAAGGGATGGTACTGGCGATACTTTTTTTTTTTAACCCATTTTGTCTCTCAAAAGGAAATTGTGTGCCTCCCATTTGGAATTAGTACTCTCCAGTATCACAGTAGCATAAGGTGGCTTAACTGCTTACTCACAAAACTTTTTTGTTATACTTAGTGCTCAGACTGTTTATGTGGAGTAGATACATGTTTGGTTTGGTTAGATGTACTTTTTCCCGATTTACTCCTTATTAACAGAGTTAATAGTGTTTTAGCTTCTTATCGTGGTAATAAGACAAAAAAAAGTCAGGATTACTTTCGTAGCTTGTGTTGTATTTGAATTTAGTATCCTATACTGAGCCAGTCTGCAAACTTAATGGAGTTTTATACATATATTGAACTTGCTCGCAGTGCCACTGAAACATACTAAATTTGGATTCTTGATAGTGTCAGAGAATTGATGGTGTTGGGACTTCATAAGCAAAAAGCTGAGTTTTGAGATGCCAAGATTAAGGTGACAGAGAAGAGAAAGGAACAACAGTTATAGTAGTAAATTGGGGTGCGAAGATGGATGGGGAAGGATAGATCAGGTATCAGAATGGGGCTTTGCAGCCCTTGTACACCAACAGTTGAAAAAATTGTCGTTAAAGTTATGTAATTGGGCCAGATTTTCCAAGGGAAGGGGGAAAAGAAAGATGTAGAATGCTGCAAAAATATTTGGCATTTAAAAAATTGGTTCTCTGAGAGTAGGTAAATTAACACTCATCAGGAAGGAGAATTAGGAAACGGCTGTTTCATCAAAATTTGGGAAGGTAAGGAAAGTATGTGTCCAGAGCTATTAATGAATTAAGAAATCACTAAGAAATAAAATAGAGACCACCTCTGAAACCAGTAAAGAGTTGGAATCAGGGTATAGCTTTTCTTACAAAAAAAGAAACAACAGGGAAGTAAAGAACAGGGATCCCTCAAAAATAATGACATTAGAAGACATTAATTTGAGAAGTCTTATTAGAATTAATATCTATTAATATCTGTTAATATTAGAAGTCTTAATTTGAGAATGCTAAGGAGCCGAAAAAAGAACTTTAACATTCATCTGTTCCAGAAAAAAATACAAAATTAATAGTAATGTGTAATGAAAAAGTTAGTGCGAGCCCTTCAACTGAAGCAGTGTCTCACTAGCTGTTGTGCTGACCAAAATTACTGATGTAAGATTTGAGGAATCAGTCAAAAGAAAAGAGTGCCTGATATAATGAAAATCTAAAAGGACGACATACAGTTCACATTGGATCCCAGGATTTTGCATTGGTTTTGTTAAGTCCAGAAAGAAAAGTTAAATAGCTTGTACAGCAAGCTGTTTAGCAGCCAAATGACTAGATTAATGAAGTCAACCAACTGAAAGTGACATTTTCCTTTTGAGAGGTTACCAGTGGTATTTTCAGCTGAGGAGCATGCCCAGAGATTCAGATCGCTGAGTCTTCAACCCCATAATTGCCGTTAACCTGGCCATGTGAGTCAAAACTAGTGGTTGCATTGAGAATAGCCGATTTTGGAAAAGTGTGTTTCTGAAGGATATTTGTAGCATAGATGCATAATTTCTCTGATGTCAGGACAGACCAAAGTCTTCAGAGACATTCCAGAACAGAGTGCTTGGGACAGAGGGAATGAAGACCAACTTTTAGGACAGAACTTGCACTGGTTTGCTTATAGTTATAGATGTAGATTGGTAACAAATAGGTTTTTTTAGTCTTCAAATCTGTTACAGTAAACATGAAATGGTGCAAAATGTATTTTCTCTTGACATAAAACATATTGGTATCTAATGTGTCCGTTGTTTTTACAGCTACAGAAATTTTCCGGTTGTAGAACCCAGCTGGTCAATGCTACATGATCCAAGGTCATATCTATGTAATTTCTTAGGAACGGTTTATAAGAACTCTTCGAGGGAAACCCTAATGGAAATTCTGAAGCAGGATGGTCTGGATAAGCTTTGCTGGATTGCAGCCAGAGAACAGTAAGACTCTGATTTACTTCATGAAAATACTCTGACTTTTTTGCCTAGTTCATTATTACCAATCCTTTCTTGAGTTTTAAAAAACAGTACAAATAAAGGTAACCAGTCATAATTTAAAAAAAAAAAAAAAAAGACAACATTGCCAGGATTCTTTGTATAAGGCTTCATATCATTACAGCCTTTCTGTTGCAATGTTTTACATAAAGTATATTTTTAAATACCTAGAAAGATCTCCTATGTATACTGCATAGAAAGACCATCTCTTTTTTTTTTTTTTTCTTATATACATTTGATTATGGTAGGAGAAGAAATACTTGTCTTGCACCTTGTGTGCCTTAATATCTTACCAGAAGAAAATGGCAACTGTATTTTGTTGTGTTCCATACAAGAGTGGATTTATTCTGAACAACATGGGTCTTTTTTGCTCCAAGTAGGTAGAACAGATCTTTTGACTAATAGGAATAGGGTTCTGATTCTTTTTCTTTATTTGGTCAAGCAACATCTGTAAAATGATTGATAGTAGGCACAGCAGTGCTTAGGAGAAACCTCTGCTACCCTCATGAAGAATCTCAAGAGATTAATAGTATCTGTGGCATAAACTCTTATGTCACAGACATTCTGAGGCACTCCAGGCAGACTCAACAGGGTTAACGGATTGCTTTGCATGCTAGAGCAGAAGGATGTAAAGAGCAAGCCTCTACTGATTTGAAGTATTTCAGGCAAAAAAGTATTTCTTTGGGAGGTCCATCAAGTGTTTCCCTGTATGTCTCTTTCTGAACTCTACTGTGAAGTAAATTGACATATGCATCATCGGAGTCATGCAAAAGAAGTAGAACAGAGTTTCAATTTGCCTCTTATCCTTCCAAGTATTAATAATTTCCTAAAAGGGCCGTATCTAAGTAAGTGTTGCAATTTGTTTTTAACAGTGACATTTCCAATGAAGTTTTTAGAAGACTCTTTAAGAATAATTGAGATTAAAAGTAAAAGCCAATTGATTGTGTTTGTAATATGAAATTTTTACACTCACAACTTTTATAGTTTTATAAATAATTGAAATTAAAGCATATCTCTACTTTTCATTGTAATGGATGTGGGAAAAATAATAATTTTCAATGCCTTTACTTTCCTAGGTGGCAGCCTCAAGAAACAAATGAAAGTTTTAAAAACTATCAAGATGCCTTGCTGCAGAGTGATCTGACGTTGTGCCCAGTGGGAATAAATACAGAATGCTATAGAATTTACGAAGCTTGTTCATATGGGTCTCTGCCTGTTATAGAAGATGTAATGACACATGGTGATTGTGGAAATTCATCAATGTACCACAGTGCTCCATTACAATTATTAAAAAACATGGGGGCTCCATTTATCTTTGTTAAAAACTGGAAAGAGCTTCCTGCTGTTCTAGAGAAAGAAAAAAAAATGAGCTTACAAGAAAAGATTCAAAGGAGAAAAAAGCTTATAGAATGGTATCAAAACTTCAAAGCATGGATGAGACAGAAATTTATTAATACTTTGGAAAATTCGTTTCTGCCCAGTGAAAAAGGATAAATTTTCCCTTTTGAGAATCTAGAATAGATTGAAAGATAATTTCCTTTAACCTTCTGAGGAAGCTTTTATACAAAAAAAGAAATCTCACAAGGCAGTTTCATTCCTTTAGAAGACAACAGAGTTGGGCTAGCTTAGCCAAGAGCTATGTTTGGCCCTCCATCCCTAACAACTTTTAGAGAGGATGTTGGTTTAGAGGGATGGTAGCCTGTAAGGATGACAACAATTTTATGACTCTTTTTACAATTTCCGTATTGATGTGTGACATGGTAAATTTTTTTAGGAAAGTATCTTTGAGCACGTGAACTTGTTAGAGTCCAACATGAGAACAACAGTTGTTTTTGAAGAAAAGAGAAGAAGGAAAGCTGTATTGTACAGAATAATGCGTTATGAAGACTTAAAAAAAAAAAAAAAAAAACTGGTTATAGCAAAATTACCAGGATTAACACAATCAGTAAGGTATTTCCTGGCAAGTATTGGTTCTGAAAATGTGTACTGTTTACTTGATTGAAACGTTTCATTTCCAAGAAAGTGGTCATAAAGCTAATTAAACACTGTGGAATAAAAATATATATTTCAAGGTAAAAACAGAGAACTCTTTCTTAGGAATATTTCCTAGCAAATTTCTCCTTTAATTTCAGATATCAAAATATCTTTCTTTTTGGTTTAGTTTTAGGACATGCATACATTTCTGAAGCTCTGCTGAGGGAGCATTCATTACCTGCAGTTACAGCTGCACATTCTCAATGCAGTTCTGAACATGTGGCCTTAAACGTGAACCTGCATGTAGCTTATCTGATTTTAAAAATCTGCTGAAACTTGTCAGCTCCAAAAGATGATGGAAATACAATGTTGCATGTTTATGACAGTTTTCATTAAATGCAGTGAAAGGGATCTGTTACAGTTCTTGTACATGAGAAATGGGTATGTGCTGTTATCTTCTGTGTGTTCGGCTGAGCTGTTTTTCTGCATACACAGCGTTGGCATGCCGGAAGTGGTGTAGTAGCCAGTTTTGTGTCTTTGGATGTCAGTATGCCGTATGGGTTCGTTCTCATGTAGGAATTCAAAAGTCAGTGCGACTGTACTGCTAAGTAATATTCATTAGTGTGAAGATACTATCTAGTTCTGGAATATGTGTCATATAAGG
Organism: Chauna torquata; assembly: GCA_013399475.1. Taxonomy (NCBI): domain Eukaryota; kingdom Metazoa; phylum Chordata; class Aves; order Anseriformes; family Anhimidae; genus Chauna; species Chauna torquata. The sequence continues at coordinate 47,812 of VXAL01019409.1, read as the reverse complement.
GTACTTCTGTGGTATTTTTTCAGTTTTCTTGCATCCTTTCTGTTAAAAAAGAAAAGCATATAAAAACCACTGGATTTTGGTTCACTAACAGAGGATGATATTCACAGTGGCTGTTCTAGATCTACGATAAGATATGTTTCAGAGCACCTAGGTTTTTAGGAGCTTGTGTTCCAAATGCAGCTAGAGAAACAGATCTTCTCAGAAGACAAATGGGCTAACTCCAAATAATCTGAGTTGTATGTCTAACAGATTTCCTGTGACTGTCACCCACCCATTCTATCTGAAGCATCATGCAATTGCAATGCGATGCAAATGTACTCCATTCAGCTGAGACTGGAAGTACAGCCATCGCAATTCAGCATTAAGCTGATGAACCCTGCTTAGAGGAAGAGCTTGCTGGATCAAATTTACAATAAATTTCCATGTTAAGGATCTCAGGTAGCCATCTGCACAGTATTGCACAGCAAGGGGGTTAGAGAAAGCTTGGTGCTCTCTGCAGTAGTGAAGTGTCATTGCTGTAATTTCACCCTACTAGAATCTTCCTCCACAAGCTACGGAACTGTGGAGCAGTGATCTAAAGCAGCAGTTTTCAATTTGTAATCAACAGCTTAGGTCCTCCTGGAAGATTTAAATGGACTGCAAAAACAGCCGAGAGAGAGAGAGTCTCAGTCAGCCTAGTTTTTTTTTTTTATCTAGGGTTGGTAATTCCCCAAAAAAGCTGGTGGCGTGGAAGTTGAAGTTTGAAAAACAGTTCAGTGTGTTACTCAGTCACCAGTAGTGCTGTTCATCTCTCCATTTGGAAGTGCATGAGCTTATTTCTGAACTCCTGTGACAATTACATCCTAAGGGAGGGCAATAGGTGCATCAGAGTTTTGTCAGAATTTCACATCGCAGCTACTTGCCTGTTCTTGAAGTTCAAAGAGAAGTAATTCACGTTTTATCTATGTTTAGGCAAGTCTCGACACTTCAAATTCACGTGCTTCAGTCCAACAGGAATTAGTGCTAGAAGTTTTTTCCTTGCATTCTATTTCTAATGCTAACGGAGCAAAGAGAGCAAACCATCTTCAGGCCAAGGGACGGTTCTTAACACATCAGGCAAAGTGCTAGTATTATTTCCTTATTCCACTGTCCGACTCGTCAGAGAGATTTTAGTTCTGGTTTTAATTCCTAATCTTTTCTTGGAAAAAATGTCAACTCTGCAGCCTATCTAGATCTTCTCACCTCCCTCTCTCCTTGCCCCAAAGGCCCAGTTGCTTCATCTCCACCAGCTCTAAGCACTTCATTCTGTTAAAACAGCCCCAGGACCTTCTGCCTGTTTTGAGGCATTGCCCCGATGGGGGCTTTGGGGGGGCTGGTGGGTCAGCAGTACCGGCTCTTCTGCTGGGTTCTGCTTGCGTATGCTCACCATGTCCAATGCCATGGAGGCATGTGTGTTCTGTTCAAGTGGGAGCATTATATGATCTACAAATGGGAAGGGAGAAGGCTCATGTGATTGTTTGTAAGGACTGAGACCCTACTCCAAACTGAGGTTTTCCCTGGAAGAGGGGAGATTTGAAGAAGGGAGAAGCTAGTTTTGGTAGCTCTGGTATAAGATCAACGTGCCACATATTGCAAAGGAAAGTGAAGTGTACGCTAGCGTGAACGAGGTGGGAGGATAGAAAACAAGAACTAGAGAGAAGCAAGGCATAAGGGACCTTAGCAAAAAAAAAGATTTGAAACTCAGGGAAGTAAGAGAGTGAGGGGTGCCAGAAATTGGAGATGAAGTCTCATCGGTGGTAAAGAAAACTGGTTTAAAAGAAGGGAAGTAGTTAAGCCATTGGAGAAAGAGAGTTTATCCATTGCATGGCGTGTCCAGGTGGGAGTAAATGGTGTCTGCTGGCTGTGAGAAGTTGAAGAACCAATTTAGTTGTTTAATACTGAGAGGAAAATGCATGCTTTGTTTTTTCAGTTAGCCCTCTGATTCGAGATTGGGATGGCGAAGTAAGGCTTTCCAGAGCACGGCCACACATCCCATCTCTGTCAGACGGGGAGTAGTGAGCAGAACTGAGCCTTTCTTGAATCAAGAATGCTGATCGTAACATCACGTGTTGTATGATCGCTGTGTTGGCAGTATTTTGCATCATACTTAGATTTGTATGCTGAATATGTAGCTGTACCAGTTTCACTGTCAGAGGTGTTCCCTGCTGATGAAGACTTAACAAATTAAGCTGGATTGCCTTGCTGTAAGAGGAAACAGATCTAGCTTCTCACAATTTACTGTATTTCTGTCTCAATTACGTAACTCTGAACCTGTCAGGAATGGCAGCGAACGCATGGTGTGAGCTGTTTAAAAGGTCAGCTCTAGAGCAATATGTTTCCAAAGAAATGTTACCAGTCTTTATAACTGTTGGAAATCCCGTAGATAAGGCAGAGGCTTGCAAAGGGTCAGGCTCCTGATTGTTTACCATTCTTGGACATTAAAGCTGGTGTATATTTCAATATTGAGGTATTTCAGTATCTTTAGATACTGTCTTTCAATGACTGAAAAGAGAACTGCAAAGAGTGGTGCAGGTGGAAGTTTTGAAGAAACCTTTCTCACAGCAATGACTAAGTATGAATTAGGACCTCTATATGCTGGTATCACCAGTTTCTCTCTTGGCCTGTTGGCTGCACCAAAACACTTGCAAAACCACAAAAAATAAAATCCTGTTACTTCTTGGCAAACCTTCCATGTTAGTAATAACCTCTAAAGCTGGGCGAGCTCAGCAGCAGCTTCCATTCTAGAGTCCTAAAATATTTCCAGGCATTCTTTCTACTGGGATGGGAGAAATGAAAGACAGCAGAACTAGATTATGCTTATTTTGGCATATTCTTGAAGACTGATGATGGGAGAGACAAAAGTATTTCAAATCCAAATCTAACAGTGCCCTAAGAAACTTGCTTCCAGGAAAATTCCTACCATAAGGCGTGTTGGGACCGCCATTTTCCAATAGTGAAGAAAGAATCTAATGTTTATGTAGTGCTTTGATTCCTATACAAAGGGTTTGATGAGTCAGCCAAAAAAACAAAGCTGACCTGATGAAAATGTGCCTGAAAGGATGACATACAGTTTACACTGGATCCCAGGACTTTGTGTTGATTTTGTTGCTTTCTGAGTCTACAAAGATAAGTAGTTTGTACAATGAGCCATCCTGGGATCGGTCCAAAAGTGAAGCTGTAAAAACCGTGCTGCGCAGCAAAAACAACAGTAGTTCTGCACTCTTGTTCTTTCTTCTCCTCCCAGAAGCTTGTGCAGTCACAGAGAATTGCACAGATTTCTTGTTAATCACCAACCCATAAATCACAACTGCTAATCCTCCTGATAAGGAAACAGCTTGCAGAAGGTCATGCTACTGATTATCTTTGACACCGTAATTCTTTGGGTGGGTCAAATTTCAGGATTTCTTCAGTGTCTCTCAAACAATAAAAACCAGTAAATGGGCATGTACTTCTACCTTGCCAATATAAATACTTTTCACATCTTTACTACAAATCTGAACACAGAGGACTGCTCGAATGTTAAAATCTCCCCACATGACTCTAGTTTTTTTTTAAAGAGCTTAAAAGCTGAAAAGGAACTACAGGTGAAATCCAAGGGCTGAAAGAAATGCTCATCAGCAATAGGTGAATACCTATGAGCATTTCTGATGTATCTCATTCAAAATGTGTAAGGAAATGTATCTGAGCACTGGAACTACATGTCACTGAAGTGGTGAGGCAAAGATTTTCAAAACAGGCTATGTAATGTTAGTTCCCTAGGGTCTGGTGCTTCAGCGGGGCTAGTATGTTAAGTGTCTCTGATTCAAGAGCCGGTAAAGAGACCTCGGTCTTCAGAGGAAACTGCTACACGTTTTGGAAACCAAGAATCTTTTCAGATTTCTCTAGTTCAGTCCCAAAAGCCACTCTCCGGTTTTGAAAGGCTGACCACACCGCCGGGCATTTGTGTGGTAACATAGCTTGCCTCCTAATGATGTTGATCGTGCCGGCAACATGTGTGTTGCTGTTCAGTTTTTCTTCTATGAGCACCCTTGGGACCTGAGTGCAGTTCAGTGAATGCACACGAGATATTTCTGATCCATTGTCCCACAACACAGATGTGTTTTGAGAATCACAGAATCACAAGGTTGGAAAGGACCTTCAAGATCATCTAGTCCAACCGTCATCCGATCACCAATACTACCCACTAAGCTACTAAACCATATCTTGTAGCACCTTGTCCAGGCGCCTCTTAAAAACCGCAAGGGTCGGTGACATGGCTCATTCTCTCAACCAGTCTTACACCAGCCTAATTGCAGGATAGTTTTAGGTAAATATCCTCAAATTGCCTCCTATTTGATATTCTGCACAGTCCAATCTGACAATCCACAGTTTCTGATTTTCAGGTGACATTCCTATGATCTTCATTTTTTTATTCTTCAGGAATACATCATTTTTAGCGTGGGCTGCGTTCTTAAAACAAGCAGAACAGAACTATTATACACAGTTTCCATAAAAAGTGCATTTTCAAAATATGATATGCAAAATAAATGCATCCAACAGAAATGAGTCATTCGCTAAGATCCAGATGAGGACGTGGCCCGTTGAAAGAAAGCAAGTTGTGCAGGTGGCCACAAATAAAGGAAAATGAGTCTCTGAATGACTGAAATTAGCCTAATTCTTCCAAATGAAGTTATTCAAACAGTATAAATCTGTTAAATGTCATATTTTGAAGTCTGCTATATCTAAGGAGTTTTGTTCAGGGCCCAAAATGCAAGGTTTCCGCATAAGTGATTTCTTATCTTTTTTTTTTTCTTTCTGCAGCAGAGTTCTCTTCTGAACGGTAACAGTAGTCCCTGGCCACGAGAGGAGATCCGTCTCAAGTAATATGTATGCTGGGAGATGCTGAAATGTTTTCCTCTGTGGCTGCTTATTCAGAATCATAAAATCATCTAGGTTGGAAAAGACCTTCAAGATCATGAAGTCCAGACATCATCCTGACCTACCAAGTCCCATTTAGTACGTTTTAGTATTCATGTGATTGTGGCACCTGACAGCCCTCATCATCAGTCAGGCTACCACAGTGCTAGATGCTAACACACAAAACACTCTCAGAAGTGAGGTGCCCTGGTTCCAGCCTCAGGGCTGGGCAGAGGTGGGACACTGCAGGTTTCCTTTGTCATGGTGGAAAGCTGGGAATAATAAATAAATCTTGAAATTTTGTAGGAGACGTGAAAACAGTCCTGTGCTGTAGAAGACAGAGTAAATCATCTCTGCCTGAAGAAACTCAAAAGACCCGAAGAAGTAAACTCTCTGACTGTCTGGGTGGGGCTTTAACACCAAAATAGATCATTTTTCTCCTCTCTCTTTTTTTCTCTTTTTTTTTTTTCCTCTTTCTCATACTGACTGTGTTTTCTGTTGAATGGCATCTCACCTAAATCACACTATGCTGGAATCAGTTAAACTAGCTGAACACTAAGATCTGCAGTGTAAAAGTGCAAACTGATAGTAGTGGTGGAATGTAGCAGCCACGGCTGGACCGTGGTTGATAGTGAGGGGTTTACAGGAGAAGCAACACTCTGTATGCATGTCCCGTATTCAAGACAGGATTGTATCTCTATTTAACAACCTTTTATTTATCAAAATGTGTGAAACCATACATATATTACAAAAGGTACCATTTCACTGAAATGTGGGCTATTATCACAGATGTAAGCAAACTTAACAACTGAACTAAACTTCAAGACAAAATAGGTAGTAGATTTTGACAGCCTTTATACTTTGTTTGCTAGTAACTTAAATTAGGCAATTGTTACTTCAGGTGTAGCTGGAATAGATTTCTTTGTATCCTTAGATAAAAAGAACTGTGTCAGAAACTATGCATTTTTTTAACAATATTCTGTTGTCTGCCACCACTGGGTACATGGACAACTAGGTAGTTTGATTTCAAGATAATTACTCTTAATTTCCTCCAGCACAGCCCAGTCATCTTCAGGCCATGGATTTTCTTTATGAATCTCTTGGGGGAAACAGAGAATCAAGGACAGCTGTGTTTCACCTAAGAGAGGTGGGAATGTACTGATTAATTGCTGTAGGGATTTAAACAGTGCTTCACACTTCCTTCAAGTGCTAGCAGAGATTTAGATCAGCCGGTGATGTGTGCACTCTGGTATGCAGCCTTTAATTTCATTTCATATTCCTGTTGCTGGAGGGTTCACTTTATTCATTTAACAGCAATTTATCAATCTCTATTAATGTAGCCCTTTGCTGATGATTGTACAGTGCATCATGATTGTTTTATCATGAAAACTGAGTAGTCTTACTTAGTCTAAAGCTGAAGGCAATCTACCAGCTGGTGAGTATACATGCAGGGATTTGCAAGTTACACCATGTTGTACCAGTTTTCCTTCCTTCCTCTGTCTAATCAGACTCTGATTGTTTCTTCTTGAATGTCTCTCTTATTCTTTTTTTCTCTGTGCCCTATAAAATGAGCTGAACTGATTTTACCCAGCTGACCTGCTTTTCATGCTGTTATTTTCAGATTATAGCAAATTGCATTCTGTTCAGTAGAAATAACATTTCTTTGTCCCTGTGGAGATTCTCTTGCAGGTACCCAATCTCAGCATAGATGTAATTAGGCTTTTGCTGAATTTCTGCCTTAGCAAAGCTCTTACCGTTACACAGTGTGCTGTCCAAATATCTCTCTGTAGGAGTTACGCCACCTGAGTGCTTGTATCTTAAACATTTGTAGTCTCTTGTTTATGGTTTTTGACTGTAGGTGTATTAAAAGTTCAGTGAAAAGGATTGTGTTTCCAGGAGCAGAAGAGAAGGCTAACTTTAAAGGTCTCTTTGCTTTCCATTTTAGAGCAAGGAATGCTCTTTGTTCCCTGATTGAAACTTCTCCTCCATTTGTAGATACCTGCACAGTTCATGGTGTTTGACACCAATGCCTTTGACATCGGCTCATGATTTTTGAGGTCTGACTTCAGTTTCCTGCAAAATAAATTGCCTAGAGCCCAATCCACCAGAGGATTTTCACATCCAGTGTAAGACTTCACACAGCTCAATGCTGTTTAGATTAACGGTCCAAAGAATCGATCCTTTGAACTACTTTGAGACAGCCTGGGGTGCTTGGCCTCCTGCTGAGCTGTGAAACACCACAAAGCAGTCCATGAAATGGTTACTTCTTTCAGTCCTCAATTGCAATGCTGTTTTGGGTTTATGTGGTAAGGGTTTGGTAGCAGGGGGGCCACAGGGGTGGCTTCCGTGAGAAGATTCCAGAAGCTGCCC
>VXAL01019409.1:10863-40067 GCA_013399475.1 Chauna torquata | reverse complement strand
AAGCTGGGGCAGGGGCAGAGTGACCACGAAGGAGCGGCAGAGACGCAGGGATATGGGCTGACCACAGCCCGCATTCCCTGTTCCCCTGTGCTGCTCGGGGGGAGGAGGTAGAAGAGGGTGGGTGGGGGGAAGGTGTTTGTAGTTTGCTTTTAGTTTCTCACTGCTCCAGTCTGCTGGTGATAGTAATAAATTATATTAATCTGCCTGTGCTGAGTCTGTTTTGCCCATGATGGTAACTGCTGAGCGATTTCCTTGTCCTTATCTCAACTCCTGAGCCCTTTTCCATCGTATTTTCTCCCCCTCTTCCTTTGAATAGGGGGAGTGAGAGAGCGGTTGCGGTGGAGTTCAGCTGCCCAGCAGGGTGAAACCACCACAAATGTGCATTCCCCACATGCATAAATAAAGAAGTTCCCACAGCTGCCAGTATTTGTGGTGGAAAAAAGAATGCTTTGCTGTTGATTTTCAATAAAGCATTTATAAACATGAAATAGTTTCATTTGTTTTGTTTTTTTAATTATCTATGTGGTGAGTAAGCACTAATTCCTCCATCATCAAAGAGTACTATGACGTACGATGGAGGACAGTCTCTCCCCTGTTCCCTGTGTATTCCCTGATTGAAAGCCTACTGTTTATTCCAAAGCTCCCACACTTCCACCAGTGGAAACACCTCCAGTTCTGCTCCTCCACCTCTGCCAGAGTCACCTGGTCAGGTCAGGGATAAATGACTTCATGCCAAATACCTCTCTCAAACTATGCCTTCTCCTGAGTATTTCCCTCAGGGCCCATTACAAGTCTGCGGCATGCCTAATGCACACCTCTGGGGCTGGATTCTTCAAAAAGAAAAGGTGAATGGTTTTGTTCAGAAAGGAGCACCTAGGAAGGAGGGGATTGTACTTGTTCTTTCATGCCATTCATCATGCACGTTGAGAGCTCTCCACCAGCGTGTGAGAACTGGGTTTGGTTCCCTTCTCCACTTGTGAAAACTTGAACCCACATGTTCCAGCTCCCAGATTAATAAGTGCTGGAAGTGTCAGCATGGAGCTGGCCTGTCTCCATTTCAAGTCACCACATTCACCATGAAACCTTTCAGTATTCACTGGGGTAGCGAATATGCACGAGTATGATCCTAGCATGTGTTGGTTATGGCATTCCCCTGGAGGACAGGCATCCGGTTTCTGTTCCAGATGTTCATGCATTTCACATCGAACAATCATTAAATAAAACACCACTTTCCCACCACTTGTTGCAAATCCCCTTCCTTGGAAGGCAACTCACATTTGTAGGGACTTAGGTGCCTAACTCAGTCCTAGGGACTCCACTGCAGAGACCACACACCTAAGTTGAACACTGTGGTGCAGAGCATAATGCCACTTAAGTGCTCTGGCCAAACCCAGCCTCTTGTCTGGGATGGATAAGAACTGCTACACCTATATAGCGTAAAACAGTGCAGAGCTATAAGCTGTAAGGCTATGTCCCTCATACATTCAGATACAGTGGTATGTTTACAGGCTTCTCAGAAGGTTCAAGAAGAGCAGCAGCACAGCGTGCACAGCGGTTCCCTGGCTAGCATGGTTCCTATGGCCAGCTCCTGTTCTTGCTACACACCCCAGTGGCAAAGTAAATGGCGAATCCTTTAGACAGAGGTTAAAAAACATCTGTTTATAAATATTCTGGAAAGAAATGGAGCAGCAGGAGTACTGTGCCTGGACTCATGCTCTCCTGACTTTTAGCTCTGGCTCCGCAGCCCCCTCTTTGCCAGTTTCCCTGTTTGTAGAACGGTAATATTTCTCCCACTGCCTGAGGATGCAACAGTTGTGAAGCTGCATTTATCTGTTGGTGTCTGTTCAGTACACTGATGGTTCAGACTGTTGTACGGACCTTTATATACAATCCTTATGCTGGACAACCATACATTTTTAAACTTTGGGAATTTGAGCATACCTTGCTGTCAAGGTCCCAGAAACATCTGCTCTCAGTTTGTATTTTCTGATTGTGATTTCATGTATAATTTACAAACGTGTTAAAAATTATTTTTCTTAAACAAATCCGACAGTGCTATTCTGTTTAATATTTCAATCAAGCACTTCACCTGCTTCTGTGCCTATAATCACCAAGACATTTCTGCCGCATATACCAACTACCACTCTCCCCCTTTTCCTCTGTTCACTTTAATGAGAGTGTTTCAGCTATTGATTGAACCTCCTTCACTCGACATTGGATTGTTTTATCAAGGGATCATTGCCTTTCCCTTCTGAATTCACAGCCAACCAGTAACACCCCATTCTCTGTTGCCTTGATTGCTCTGATCTTTCATTAGTGGCGACTGTTCTCCTTCAGGGCTTCAGTTAATTTTGCTTCTTCTGACTGCAAAGTCATATGGTGCAGTCACCCCCTCCCCCCCCCAAAAAAAACACTTAAACTCATGGCTGTCCTTCTGCTTCCTTCTGCTACAAAAAGAAGTAACAGATGATACTGAAGGAAGCCATTATTTTGATTCAGAGCCTTAGAATGAATACACATCACTTTGATAGACCCAATCTCAGTGTGACAAGTGTAAATCTTTCAAACAGTGTGTTAACAATTTCTCAGCTGCTTAATGTAGCAAACATAATGTAATGTTCATGCAAAGGGTGTGTTAGATGGCAAAATGGAAACGGCCAACTGGTAACAGTTCACTAGGCAGAAAAGACAAATACACTCACTGTATATTTTATGAACTTGCAGCAACACTCAACTAAGAAATATTCAAGTTGCTAAGAAACAAATACAACTGCACCAAAACAAATATGAAGTTTTCATCTTTGCTTTCTCTGATTTGTCACCCACGATCAAATAGCAGTCCGAGTTTCGGTGCCCTTACTCATAGTGCGAATGTTCCTGTTTAATTATCTTAACTGTGGGGATTTATTGAAAATAAGTGTGACCACAAGAAGTATGTGCATGTTGCTGTACTTCTCCTTCTGCCCTCTCCTGCTTGCAAGCAGGTGCTGGTTCATACCTGCCAAGAAACCCTTCCCTCCCTCTTCCATCAAAATGCCCAAACTGAGCTTTAGACCTGAGTGGAAAACACGTGCTCCCGCTCCTGGGAAGGCCAAGCTGTTAAGTGCAGTAAGATCATGTCAGCCACAGGAATGAAAAATTGCTCTGAGAAGGCCTGTCAGGTCAGTCTGAGATCACATGTGACTGTGAGGTGTCAGTGATGAGAATAAGTCAGGAACATTTCATTTATCCTCGCTACAGATGGAGCAGCGGATTGCAGAATCGGGAACAAAGTTGTGAAAAGGTAGAACAACAAAATGCATTCGCAGAAGCTTCCTAGAGGCTCAGCAAGACTGTCTCCTCGGTTTGCTTTTAGAAGCTAAAGACAGAGCCCCCAGACACCTTCCTGCTCAGAGCGCTGCCCCGCAGACATGCCTAGTGAAATGCTACTGCAGAGACCGCAATTCATTCACACAGCAGCCTCCTCGCAGCGTTGCTTAACCAACCAACCTCCGGCTCCCCTTCCCCAAGCAAGGAGTAATCCAGCTTTCCTTTCATTGGCAATGCAATGCTGAAGGATTTTCCTGAGGAATCCTTCTCCTCATCGCACTCCATTAAAGAAATAGACATTCCCAGCTAGTCCCACAGTCCTCATGTTTATGTAGAGGTAACACTGTAAACCCATTTCCAGCACAAACCAGCACTGACACCAAAAGAAGAAATCTCCTGCTCACCCGGCCCTGGCCTGGCTGCTCCTTCCCTTCCTTGTCCTAGGGAGACCTTTCTTCTCCTAGACTGATTCTTCATGTTCATTATCCACACACAGCTCTTTTGCCTGTACTTTCTGACTCAAATAACCTCATCAGTTATAATTCCTTATAAACCATGCTTTGTGGGATGCTATACGTATACATCTATCTCACAAATATTGTAGTCATTTGTTTCTTCCCAGCACCTCATGCTTCATCCACGCTTCCTACCCTGATGACTGGCAATTCCCGATCAGCACAGCATGCCAGCATTCAAGGCTATGTCTGGCAGGCAGCAAAGTAAATGAGCTTTGCTGGTTTTTTTTTGTTGTTGTTTGTTTGTTTGTTTTGTTTTGTTTTCAGCTTGCATTTCACGTGGATGGGAATGGGGCATAAGGCTGAAGGAGAGGCAGAAGAACAGAAACCTGAGGCTCCAGCAGCACGGGAGAAATAAGGACTGGGGACAGCAACAGCAAGGGCCACTTCAAAAAGCTTCGAGTATTGCACAAGACAGCAGCTTGACCTTCCTCTCTGTCAGCAGTGTGATGCTTCTACTACCACATTATTTGTACGTCCTGGAGGCCACTGTTTCAATAGCGACTTGAGAAGTGACTATTATTCAATAACACAGTGTAAATACTCTCTTGCCAGAGACAAACGACTGCCAGCTACTGAAGCACTGAGGATTTGGGTAGATTTTCCCTGGGTTTATCCAGGACATACTTCTGTGCTTGGCTTGCTGAAAGCTAAATGCATATGCTTTGATGGGAGCTGAGATCTCTGAGCAGGTGGGCTTTATTTAAACTATAAATGCATTACATGGTGGCAGAAGTGGAATGAAATCAGGAGCACTTAAGACAACCACAGAGACATATGGGTATTGGCAGAAGTCACAAGTCCAGGTACTCCTGGACAGATGCAAGACCTGGGATCCATCATTTTCAAGGCTGTCAATGACTGGATGAAGTGGAAAACAAAATATGAGCATTTAAGATGAGAACCAGCCTCTAAAGAGCAAAACAGAAGAGGAGCAGTAAGTTTGATAAGATTACATGCTAACCTGTAATGCTGTCTTTGATTCTGGTGATTGAAGAAACAAAATTTCATGTTATTTTCATTAGCAAGATTGAATAAATATTTTTGCTCCTCCTGAAGTATGTTCTACCTTAACTTCACAAAGATTCTGTGCAAAATTTCAGCACAGCCCTCTTTAATGCAATGTTGTAACATTGCTGGCATACTGAAATCATGCAGGTTAGAAAAGCTACAGCTTGCTACTGATTTGACACTGAAAACAGTAATTGCAACAGTTATGCAAGTGAAGAATGTGAGGGTGTAACAAGAGATGCTGTGGCGTCCTAGTAATTCCTTAGGCAGTATTTATGTTACTGCCCAGTGCTGATCATTAAAGAAACAACAAACATCATTCTGATAATAACTCAGTCATCCTGATGCATCATTAAACACCCCTATAATGAATGCCTTCTAAGAATGCCTCACGGAGCAAAAGTCATGAAAGTGAACCAGTGTCACCAAGGAAGGCTGATTTCACAGTCCAGAGATAACTTCCTATGATTAGTTCTGGCAAATGGAGCTGAGCCAAGTCACCAGTCCTTGGACACTGGGACACTTCAGTCTCCTTCAAGACTGACAGAGGGACAGAAGTCATGGTGAAGTTGCATAAATCTATTTCGGTTTCTGTTTTAAGCTCTGTCCAACTGACAGGAAACATTTGCACGTGAGAATATGCCCCTGCAGATCATCAGGATGTTGAACAAGCAGCTGTAATGCTACATGTGCAGTCAAAGACCCAAGATGATCCCTGTGGAGCTGCAGTGGAAATGATGAATGAGGCCTGGTTCACACACCAAATTAGGGCAAATCTCTGGGTCACCTTTTATGTTCACAGCACCCTGTAATTCCATTTCCCATTGGTGAAGGCTGTCAAGAAGCAACACCAAGTAACGGTCCACAAGGGAGTTATTTATTCAAGCCATGAGCCTGATCTCTGATCACAGGCTGTAAAGGGAGCATGGGCGGTGGACTGTGGTACAAGATGGACCACTGGTGAGCAGGGTACTTTTGATCTGGGTGCTTTGAGGAGAGTTAACTCCATCCCAGCCAGACCCAATACAACAGTTCATGCTGTCAGCCTTTCCTGAGTATCCTTCACCTCAATGGTCACTTCTGTCTTTTCATGGCTGACTGCTGTTCAGGTTGTTTCTGGTAGATGAAGTTGAAGAGCTTTTACTTCAATGCAGTTATCACATGTATTTCACCTCTGTGAGGTGTGGCTTCCAGGGGGCTGGTGAGGAGCCATACTTGAATCATTCTAAAAGTTCTTGTTCACTGTAATAGCAAAAGTCTGGTTTTACCCAAGTCATTTTCATGCCTTGCTGTTCACTGAGAACTGAGTTCATCAATGCCACAATGAACAAAAAGGCACTCAGAGAAGGCCAGTGAGGCCAGTGATCCAGGCAAGGTGATACTAGCTTATCTTATTACACTGCGTGCAAGTGCCTTTGGCACAACTCACAATGAAGTGTCTCTGCACCACAGGTCCAGCAGTGAGTCTGCTACAGTTCATGCCTCCCTGACAGCCACAGGAAGGACAAACAGCACTTGGAACAACAAAGGAAGAGTTATAACAGAAGTTACACAGCATGAGACCTTTGTGGACTCCAGTTTAGACTAATCAGTCCAGATTATCCGTAGGTACATTGAACAGATGGACAGTTTGTCACCTGGACAGCACTGCAGACACCACATGCTTGTATGTCCTTCACTGCAAGGAGCTGAGGAAGCAACATGGACACAAACAAGACACCAGCTGTGCATCTGCATCCATTCCCTGTTTGTCATCTCAGCTTGCTGTTCTTGCTGTACTTCTGGCTGATAATTCTGGTTCGTACTTCTCCAACTGAAAGCTGAATCAGGAATGAGGAAAAAATCCTCAGAGACTGCTTTTTCAAAGTCACATTTCATTCCTTTCATTGGGAGCAGATGAGCTCTTGCTGACTGTTTTTGGTTGTTTATTTTATACTTCCCAGACTTTTCACAGAAAGTACTGGCTTGCTGGAGAAACTGAACACAGACTGCAGAGAGCAGAGCTCTTATTTAAGCAATAAGAAAGCAGTACTGCAATTCTTAATTAAAGGAAACTTTATGCAATGATGGGTTTTAATGATCTGGTAGAACCTTTTGTCTTAGAAGAAGTGCTACAATTGGCAAGAATGGAACAATCAGGGAAATACACCTAGATTATCTCAAAACAGAACCAGTATCACCTCCTGAAATAGCAAAGGGTTCTCCATTTTAGGAAGCATGTTTTGAGATAGCTTCTCAGCGTGTGGGGCTGTTTATACAAGAATAGTCTCAGAAGACCTAGAGCTAGCATCACCCACATGGGTGGTGGCATTTACTCTTGTTTTGTACCTCATCCCAGTATTTTAGCCATACCAGGTAAAGGACTGCAGCACTGTAGAAGGGTGTTGCAAATAGCACCTGGCAGTTCGGGACTACTGAAGAGTTGCTTCTCAAACCTCCCTTTGCTCAGCTCTCTGCAGCTCCTAATTCCCCAGGTCACAGATGCACGAGCTTCCACCTAGCAAGGCGTCCTTTGTCTCCACACTGGTAATATATTCTCTGCCTCTGATCCGGGATCTTTCTTTGACAGTAACTTGCTTGTAAATGGCAATGGGAAGGGACATGCACAAAAGCACTTGTATCCTGCTTTGTCCTGAGATTTTCCCTAGACTGCTTTGAGCAGCTACGACTGGCCCTAGCATTATGCTCTGTTAAGATCATACATATACACGTGACAACTGCACCAATACCTTGTGTTCTTAAAGGCTGCTTTGTCCACAACTTTAAAAAAGCATTGGATTTGTGCCTTACTTTTTGATGAGCACAACACCTTCCTCAAAGCAGCAGGTGGCTGGAACCATTTAGTCATGTTTGTTCCAGTAATTTTCCTCTGATGATTGCCTTTACTGGTGTTTAACTCCCAAGAAGCTGATGAGACACAGGCCCATGGTATCAAGAGCACTCCGCAAAATGTTGGGAGAGAGGTTCTCTGCCTCCCTATTTCTAAGGAGGGCAAATGTAAGCTGGTCCTGCCAGTTCTTGGATCAAATAAGGGGCTTGCTCCTGGAGCCACACTAGCACATGAACAATATTATCAGAACTCTTTTGTGAATGGGATTTATAATGATAATGAAATGAAATACATATCAGGAGAATTTTTTTATGGAAGGGGTCATAGTGTTGCACTATCCTTTTATTTTTGGGAAGCCCAGCAACTGCTAGGATATTGGACTACAGGTTTTTCCAACTAGTATAAATAGAATAAAGAACATATTTTTCAGTGGTTACAGGCTGGTATCAATTAGGAATATTGAAGTGCAGTTGGTTTGGGTTTCTTTTTATCCCCAAATCTGCAAGTAGAGCTTTTCCATGATGACTATTTAGAAAAATGGGAGTGTAGCCAGGCCAATTTTTATATGGCACTTTTTTTTTGCCAGAGAAAAATAGCACTTTAAAATATGGCACTTTTCAAAGGAAAATTTACATGTCTTTCTCTGGAAATCCTCTTTCAGCACATATTTTGATGTAACTCATTTATCTAATACATATTTACATAATTAATTCAAGCTGTTTATTGCTGAAAGCTCTCACATATAACAACCCATCCATACAATGGAATAACAAGACCTGACCAGACCAAATGGAGCAGATCTCTTGGGTGTCCCAATAAGGTCTAATATTAATCTTTATATCTGAAAATTAAGGAGTTAGATTAAACCAAACAACACTGAAGCTGAGCACTGGCTGTAGTGCTCACCCAGTGAGCTCATGAGCAGCTGGTCCACCACTCACCCTGTCCAGAGCTGTTGATGGACCAACCCCACTAGCAGCCCCCAGCTCTGGTCCAGATGCCAAGGAATATAAAGGAAAGAAAGGAATTAATTGTCTGTGCACCAGTGCTGGGATGCTGGGTGACCAGCAAGAGGAGCTACAATTGTTCTTTTAAGAACATAAATTCTGCCTGCTTGTTTTTTTTTCAGACCCGTGGGATGATTCAGACAATTAGGCTATTAAAACTATGGCTTACAGCCTGCTTAAGAAATACAGAGGGCAAAAATGAAAATGGAGTAGGTCTCTGTGTCAAATGTGTCACTGTCCTTCTGAGTCACTAACAACTTGAAAATAAATTGCCATGGTTACATCTAGATGAGTGCTCTGTGGAGGCAGAAAGAGACTCACAAGTTGATATTTGCCATCATATCGTTCTGTAAACTCAACAACCAGCACATAAACAGCTGTCTGTAATATGCAGGGAGAAAAAAAAAAGGCATTACTTTAAGGGATTTCAGTACGTGTGATTTAAAAACAAGACTCATAAAGCCAGAATGAAATGTCCTTGAAACTCTTCAATATTATCGATGATGACATGCTAACTAGCCAAACATTGCATCCAGTATCAGGGGATTCTAGTCCAGCAAAAACATCTTGAAAAGGAGAGGAGAATGGATTGTACAACAACAACAACAAAAACCAACAGTTGTTTAGGTTACACTGATCATGTTTCAGTCACAGCCTGTTTGCTACAGAGCAGAACCTCAGCCAGCACTGCAGATTTCATAATTACCCACAGAAACAACTCAGTCCAGGTTTTTGCTTTTGGTTTTGGTATTTTATTGAGGGTAGGGGCGGTGAAGAATATGTTCCAGCATTGGAAATATCTAAATCAAGACTGGACCTTGTTCTGAAAGAAAATGCTCTGTTTCAGTCTCAACTATTGGATCTGAAGCAGCTATTAATTCCTGAAATCTTATGCTCTGTATAATGCAGGAGATCAACCCAGGAGATGACAGTGGCTTTTTCTGGCCTTAATAACCATGAGCATTAATATAGGCTGGAGTCATAATTTACTGGATGCCAGATGCACAAGCACTTTGTATTCTTAGTGCAAACACCATAAGCTAAACTTTAAAAATTAATGTACTGTAATGTTTTCTTTATACAATTTTGTCTTCAGTAGGAGGCGCTCAGTTTACATGTATGCTATACAGTACTTAGAGATCAGCAGTATTTTCTAATATCCAGATAATGTGAAATATCATGGCAAATATGAGAACTGTTTTCATGTAACTAAGTCTGAAGAAGGGAATTATTATCCAGACAGCCAACACTCTACCAACAAGTCTCCCCCAGGGACCAGAAGCCAGGGTGTTTATGAAAACAAAGGAGGATCTGGCATGGTGTCGAGCAGCTCTAGAATGCACACTTGTTTGTCGCTTGCTTTTCATTGTCTTCTTCCACCAGTTTTATTTTTCTGTTCCTGGTCAAGACAGAATGTCAGGCCTCCAGAGCTGTAACTGAATATTTAGAAACTATGCACTCTGTTACCACAGCTGAATAATAATATGTAATTATTAATAATAATAATGATTATGACAATAATAATATTAATTGTGCTAAAATAAGATATTGGAAATTACATCTTCTTTTCTTTTCCTAGAAAAAAAAATCCTATAGTCCAACGTTGTAGGTTCAGCCTCATGAAGACGAACTAGCTGTCATTCTGGTTTGGCACTGGGACTCCCAGATTTTATAGAACATCATCAAATCTACAACATGTTAGCTTTACTGTTACACATATAATATCAAAAGGAGCTTGAAAGGTTAGCAGAGTTGTTTTTATTTTGCTGGCAAAACATGGTTCCTGTATCTAGCAACCAATCAGATTAGTTAGTCAAAATGCCAAATGGTCCTTCATTTGTCTGTAACTTTCGAACCTTTCTTTGAAAAAACGCAGTTACACTGCTATGTGTATCCTCTGGTCTATTTGCCATGAGAAATAGTGCCTTGACTCTTCTAAAAATACTGTATCCTAGATTTCTCATCAACTCTACATCCTGAGGCATTTTTATTTTAATCTAGTCACAGAAAAAAATTAAAGCAAAAGTTTCTACGAAACACCCAGGTTGAGCCAGTTTGAAATAACCAGGAGTATGTGGATAAGAGTATAAAGAAAGTGAGATTTTAGATAGCACCAAAGTGCATTCAGACTCAATCCTTGCTCAGCTGGGCTTCCTAAAATGATGTTTGTGGGAGGAAAAGTAAACTCGCCCTGAAGTGGAAGACAAAAGATTACTGGTAGAAACACTGTTCACAGGCTTTTTTGACTCCTAGGGATAGTACATTTAACAATGCATTGATCTATTTTTTTTTTAATTTTATTTTGCAATTGGTTACTATGGGCCTCAGCTGATAGGCCTGGTCCTACCTGCATGCACCGAAATTGCTGCTCAGTGTTCAAATCAAACATTTCACTTCCATAAGAAAAATTTACTGCATTCCCCCAGGAAAGGCTTATTATTTCAGCT
Organism: Chauna torquata; assembly: GCA_013399475.1. NCBI lineage: Eukaryota > Metazoa > Chordata > Aves > Anseriformes > Anhimidae > Chauna > Chauna torquata. The sequence goes on along the minus strand of VXAL01019409.1, from coordinate 28,948 downwards.
GCAGAGATGAAAAGAAAGGCCTCCTGCAGGTGGAATTACTGGGTGACAGCAGACTGTGTGTGGACGGCCAGAGGAAGGGGGCAGAGCGAGTCCATCTCTGGCCTGGTCATGGTGCTGGCAAGGGACTGCTCGTGCTCTCTGCCACGGGTTATATCTCTATGGAGGAAAAGGCTGTCTCAGTCTGAAAAGTCAGTCAGTGTATCGATACTAATTTTCAGCTCTATGGGGCTATTTTTTTTAGTGATATTTATCTGATTTAAACTGACAAATCTACTAGGTTTCCTCACCTTAGAAATATTCCTCATGTTGCATATTCTTCAGAGATTAATGCTCTAAGATCCGCTGTAAATTATGACAGGATATTATGTGTAATCTAACCGTGACACACCTTGGTGCTTAAAAGCATTTGGCCTCCAGCCTTGGGCACGTCAATGGCAGCACACGTTGCTGGTAGACCATAACCTTCGCTCCCTCTCAGCACAGGGCTGGCGGGCCCGAACCTGCACCCACCGGTGTGGAAGGCAAAGCTCCAGCCTTAATGGTGTTTGCAGAGGAAGCTTAAGCCTTTTAGCTGTAGAGATGTTTTTACACCTCATTTCACGAGCACAGGGTTCAATTAAACAAGAGTCCAGTGGCTGTTCGTTAAGGTGAGGAACACTGGGCTTGTGAAGAGAGCCCAGCCTAGAAACCGAGGGATCTGAGGACAGTTTGCAGTTTTGCCACAGACTCTCCATAATTTGAACCTGCTGAGTAGGTGCCACTGCCAATCCATACCTGGGCTTACTTGCTGTAGTGATTCGACTGTGCCAGCTCTCTCTCTGCTTCTATTTTCAAGACAGCTAAATTTGCATTCACACTATAGATGCTGTTTCACGGCACAACTTTCCACATGGCAGGTGGTTTTATAGTGAGATGACATTTTGTTCTAGTGAGATGACATTTTGTTCCTAATTAACGTATGCAGTTCTTTGCTAAAGCTAGGTGATCAAAGCAAGCCCTGCCAAGAAGAAAGGAAAAAGTCACCCACAGATTGAATACTGTGCTAGCTTTCTTAACTATTTCAAACAATTAGTTCAGAAGACTACATAAAGTATAACCTTCCTTCCTGTTCCTTTACTCCTGTCAGACTGTGTTTATATTGCCCTCTGCAAGATCATGGACAAGATGAGACCTTTGGAGAGCATGCTGCTCTGGGAGATTTAGAAGGGCTGGAAGTCTCTCTGATACTCCCAGTTCTTCCTCAATGAATTTACATTCTTGTGTAGTGAAAATGAACACTGAGCTGTTGTTTATCATCAGAGAATTTACAAATCCATCCATGGAAAGAAGATTTTGGAAGAGGATAACCTTTGCATGGTCATGTTCCCTTTTGGAGAACAGAAACCACAAGATAGTGGGTGGCACAATAGACGTAGGCTGAATCAGCAGAGCTCTGGAAAACCACTGCACTGGAAACAAGGTTGGGAGTCTGGGTCATTTACAAATTGGGAAAGGAAAACTGGTGGAATCATTTGTTTACCAAATCCTGGCTTCCAGCCCTGACTTTTACACAAACACTTCATGGTTAGGAGATGCTCCTGCTCAGCACTTGCATTCACACCCGTACAGCACAGTGCAGGGTGTTCTTCATGAGCAACACTAATGTCTGCACTGTCATGTTAGCTCACAGCGCTGGGATGCAGTCAGCCAAAGCTCCCTGGTACTTCACACTGTGTTTTGCCTCACCTTTGTGCCCTATTCCAGGATAAGCCACATGCTTCTACCTTCCATAAAACTCACGTAGCCCAGCAGAGAGTGGGACTGGCCCATACACGCATTTAACTCCCCCAACAGTATGGATGCACCAGGTTCTGCAGGTTTGTACCCGGCAGAGCTGCCTTAGCCTCTGCCCACCAGACTAGCTGGGCAGGTAAAGCAGCACAGATGATACTCTATTCACCATTCCTGTACCTTGGAAGCAGGAATGGTGGCTGTTGCTGTGAAGGATACAACTTCCAGCAAAAGTAACCAGAGTGCTCATTTACCCCTAGGATGTGGAGCACGCCACCTCTCCTGCTGCTACCTGTGGGAGGACAATCCTTTGTGATGCCCAGACAGTGGGGAAGATGTGGTAGATGTGTGGTGGGCCAGATATGGCTTGGGCCAGGAAGGGTCAGAAGAATTGGACTCACCTGTAGTGACTTGGGCTTATCATGGATGTGGAGAGTAAGAATGGCAGGTGTGCGCCTGCGGAGGTGCAGACACCCATCAAAAGGGAAAATACACAGTGGGTAGAGCAGCATAGGAGAAAAGTGAAAACTGCTTTTGGGATAAAGAGGAGTTGTTTTTCACCTAACTCAGGAGACTCTCCTCAAAGGCTTTTTTTCTTTAACTCAGCCCACTACGGAGGGAAGTTATTAAAATATGAAAAGATGCTGGGATAAAGAACATCACTGTGTGCTCAGTTGGGAAATTCACACTAATATCCTAATGAACTTTTAGCTAAGACACAGCAGTCTCTTTTTCTTACCTAGTACTGTGAGGAAAATTATCTTATTTGTCCCCACAGTATGAGTCATCTACAAAAAAGGAGCTTATTGCATGTGTTTGCAATAATTCATGACATCTACATAAAATGAGACTTTTGCCCCTTCTGTGAGCAAAAGCTTAACTTGCAAAAGGATCCTTTTGAACACAGTGGCTCTGAACTTATCGGTGGCTTAGCACAAAGCCTTTTCGTATTGCTTTGAAGCTGATTATGAGGGTCTTGCAGTGGCAGAGAATAAAGTCACCTTTCTCCCCTCCGTGCTCCTTCATTACAAGTTCCCCAAGGACCATAGAGAAACTAGAAAAATATTAAATATTCATTTCAAAAGGTTAACACTTGTGCATTAAGACTTTCAGTGAGTTTATGCAAAAGCATATTTGAGACTTTGCTGTGTTTCTGTATGTAAATCCTAGAATATCACCCACTCAGAAAGAGTCATGGCTGTCTCTTTCTCTAAATTGTACCACAAGAATGCATTCCTCCTCTACTTCACAATTTTATCATCAGTCAGCTTTAAATAACCCTTCATCTTGAGAAAATTACAGGGTACAGTGGACTAAATATGACATGCAATATCCTTAACAACTTCATCATAGAACTGTGGGTAAAGCTGCCTCTTTATAATTATTTTTATACCTTGAGGAGTTCCTTCTTTAAAGCATATGTGTTGTCTTCTTCATTAAAGTTAGCAACCATGCTGAATCACATTTCCTTTCTAGTCACATACTATGCGAAATAGAGTTTAAAAAATGTGACTTTGCCTCAGTTAAGATGTCTTACCTCTCTGGGTTCAGTCAGAGTGCTGGAACACTACAACCATCTACTTATTCTTTGTTTTCTTTCCAATGTCACTTCTAGTTTCCTCCTTTTCAGGGATAAAACTTAACAAAATTATATGTTCCGGTATTTTTAGCTTTTTCTTATTACTTTCAGTAATAAGAGACTTCCAGTTTTCATCATGTAAGCTGTTTTTCTTGCTTGCAAAAAAAAAAAGCAAGCAGAATAGTATTTTGACCTGGGCCTCTATTACCTGCCTACCCATGCTATTAGAACTACCTGATGCCTTTTCCTTCTGGCTGCCAAGGCTTTAGCTCCGTACAGCAGTGAGGAAGCGCAGTGCTGGGCAGATAGGATCTTGTGTCCCACTTCTTATTCGCTCTCATCTCACCTACCAGGAATCCATCTTGAAAAACAAGAATTAAAAAGGCAAACACCTTAGTTTGATATAAGGTGAAGAAGATACTTTTTGGCCCATGTGAAAGAGTTGGGCTTCGAAAACATTTGAACAATTCCAAAGAGCAACATGAAAACTGTACCACTGTGGCAGGATGCAGGAATGGAGAATGAGATGAGGTCTCAGGTAACTATGAACTGAAGCTAGCTGGAACCAGAGCCCTGATACAGCAGAACCACCTCACATGAGTGCTGCAGTCCCCATGTTCTGGTCTGACAGTGAGGTTCAGAAGGGATGTTAAGGTTACCATTTAATGTCTGTTTTGATATCTTAGTAAACAAGTTACTGGCAGCAGAGCTAAAGGGGAAAAATCTTCAGAGAATACAGAATATTGATAAGTAGAGGACTGTTCTCACCAGAACGTAGTTTTCTCCTCACCTTTGAGTCTGCTTTCTGTAAAAGATATTAGATTTGTTCTCTCTTGGCAAAGTCAATGGCTACAAGGGTCCACAGCTTGAGCTGTGCAATATATGAACTCTGAAACATTCATTTTCAGAATAATAATTCCACAGTCACGTTAAAACTTCAGTTGTCATACTAAAAATGGTTAATAAGAATGAGATTTCTGGTAGTGAGAGAAACATCTCAGCTAAAATGTTTTCTAAACATTGCACATAGATTTATTGAATTCTTCTAGAAAGTGATATCAAGTCAGATTACCTGCCCTTTCTTCCCAGTTCAAAGTAAGTTTTAGTCACTCTTTCAGAGTGTTTCTAGGTTGACTCACCACAAGTGATGATCCCAAGCTAAAAAGAAAAGTGACAGAGGGTTTTTTCACTATCTCCGGCTCTTTTGAAGAGTTAATGGAAGACAAACCAGTTGAAATTATGTTTGCCCAAGGCAAACAATTTTTTTTGATGTGTGAGTAAAGTATTATTAGTTTTTTCATCATAGAAAACATAGGACAAGTAGGACTGTGTGCCTAGGCTTGTAAATTTTCATGGCAGCTTTGCATACTGGAATGATTCATATAATGAAATAATGCTGGAAGTTAATAAAAGAAATGCAGCTTCTCACATCATCTATATACTTATAAAGATACAGAATTCTACAGCTTCCTCAAGCCAGTAAAATGGTGCCAAATGACTTCAGAAGCTTTGGAACATATACCTAGAGATCAATTCAAATTTTCCTTCCACGTTGGTACCTGGTTTAAGCGGTGATTTTTCCAGGGCATTGTTCTAGCAGAAGGTAGGTAGAATACTTACTTAACACAAACGTCAGAAACACTCCTGTGTCTCATTAGCAAAGTAATGGAAATCAGGGAAAAGAGATGGTCTTGCTCTAAATAACAATCTGGGCACAATCCTGTCCTAGAAGAGGATTCAAGCAGACCTCAGATGCCTGTCTCTGTAAGTGTGATATAAACATCACTAAACGGTTGGCCAGACACCTACCTTGGTCTGTACATACTTGTCTGCTTGACCTAGCAGCACCCTCAGTTCCCACTTTTGGGCGTGATCAGACTCGTTGGAGCAGCAAAAGAGCTGTTCAGGACCTATAATTAAACAGAGGCTGCTTAGCCAGAGAGAGAAGAAAAGGAAACAAAGGTTTATTGCAATTTATAGAATGAGATCAAACTTAGGCTCTGTGGGGCTTAGTGTTAGATGCCTGGGCCCCAAAATGATGTCCAGGAGCCTGTGCTATGGCTTCATGTTGTATGTACAGAGGTAGTCAGGTGTCTCACTGTCAATCACTGTAAGTCAGCAGGAGAAGCTGAACACAGAGGAGCCTGTGAAAAGCTGCTGCTTTTGGCACCGAGTTGCCACCTGGAAGGTCCTTCCAGGGTCCAGCTGCTCCTGGGGGCTCAGCCAGGGACTTACAACTGCCCTCGGCAACAGGGGAGCTGTGGGTTCAGTTTCCATTGCTGTTGGTGGATTTTAATGTAAGTAAAACTTAATAATAAGCCATGACCAGCCTTTGGGATGAAGGGACGTAGGAAGAAAAGGGGATTTCATCTTGCATCCTGAGCCAACGACACTGGTGCCAAAATTCTGGTGGCAGCAGCTCACCCGCCCTTCCCATCTCCTACTAGCTTCTATTGTGTTGGCCTGCACACGTCAGATTTGTAGGTCTCCATCCTGATATGATTCTTTCTCCCCAAGCAGTTCACAGCCTTGTACCTGACTTTGTATGAACTTGGGAGACACCTGACACAAGCCTTGGGACTCTGCTTTGCACGTCAAATCCCTAAGGGCCATTACATCATCTGACTCTTGAGCACTGAAGTCCTCTGTTGGATTTAGCCAAAGGAAGTAGCAATTTAAATCCATTCAAGAGAAAATTGGATATGAGAAGAAAAGGAAAAGTTTAACTGCATGGATAAGTGTCAATACGCTGTGGGGTGTTTTGGGGAGGTGCAGCTGCTGGTGGTGGTGTTCTTGAGGAGTCAGCCAAAGCTGCAGCTCTGCAGAGTGAACCTGATCTGACTTGCTCCCTGCGGCTCCCAGGACTGAGTCATACTGTTCAGCATGTCCAGTTTGGGTACAAAACCTGTTCATTACATCACCTCCAGATCAGCTATGCAAGTAGAATGGACCTGGCACTCATTTTTAACTGGCAATGATCGTCTTTACCAACTTTTCCTAATTAGTGCAGATTCTCTCTGTGACCTATTTTCAGTAACTGAGCAGTGTAGTCAGGACCGGCTAATAAAAGCCTGCACTTTTGCTTTTGCAAAATAACAAAAAGCTCATCTCTAACTTCAAATTCCCCTTTAGTTACTCCAATAAGGTTGTAGTATAAAACAGACCACTTTCTTTCAATGTTAAACAGGCAGTCCTCAACACTGAAGTCATTTTTAATCAAATAATCTCTTCTCTAGTTCATTTGCACATTATTCTACAGCTACATAGAGCAGATGGAACCTCACTTCCTCATCAGACTACAGAGTAAGACTTGTTCTCATCTTTTTTCTGACATGGTCCTATCTGTTCATCCTAGAGTGAATCTTACCATCCTCTCTGCCCAGCCACACAGGATAGTGGGTGGAGCAGAGACTGCTTCCCCAGCCACCTTTGCCCACAGTCTAGTGGGCTGGACACTTTCTTAGGCAGTGAGATACAGAGGTGAACCCCTCTGGCCATGGCAGCTATGCTTTCTGGGGGCATGCTCTAACCAGTAGGCTGCTACCCAGTGGAAAAGGTTCAGCTATGCTCTATGATTTAAAAGAATAAGTATAGGTATCAGGAGCTATCATCTGCCTCATATGGCCAAGACATCTGTTCCCACACCAGAAAGCTGAGGAGGCATCCCAGGCTTACCCCCACGCTCATGCCTCCTGGCCTGCACAAGGCAACTCCTGCACAGCATGCAGGATTTTCTGGGCAGTTGCTCCTCCCCACGCTCTATAAAAGGGAAAAAATAGCTAAGGCTGCATTTGGCATTAGGTATTGCAGTACTTGATTGGTAGGGACTAAAATCTTATACTGGACCCATAGGATGCATCTTAAAGTCATCCTCTGAAGTGCACTTTTCACTGATAACCCTGTATCAATCCTTCACAGCTCTCTTTATGAAAACAGACATAAACTCATCCTAGTTTAACATAATTTTGAACCAAAGCAAGAAAACCTCCAACAAATAAAATCTCATGCCAGGTGGCTTGGTCCTGCTTTGCCCTGACCGCTCAGATGGGATGCATTGGCTGCCAGACCCGCCACTCACTAACTGCTAGGGAGCTGCCCACAAGGCTCAGGATTCAAGAACTGGCTCTTCCCTCTGCTCCAGAGACGGAACTTTCCAACTTCTGTGTCATGTCCTATTGCCATGGGTTTGGGTTTTGAGATATTTTGTTTTCCTTGTAGGTATTCTCAAGTTATGTGAGAAGGTTTGGGGGAAGGGAGGAGGGACAGACATATTAACTAGGTCTTCCAATTAGATTCCCTTCACTAGATGTTTAATAACATATGTTCATATTCATGGTAAGTTTGGCACATTTCTTAAACTTTATAAAATTAGGTGAGGACTCCATACACACAGTAGGAACAAAACGTGTAATATGAATTTAGTGTTTAAAATTCTGAATATGAAGGAATAGTGCCCCAGAGGATCTGGCATTTGTTCTCATGTAACCACACAGTGAAAAAGCTGTAGAGAGCTGAGTATGATATGAAGGCTAATGCCATCCTCTCTTAGCTCATCTCCTGGGGCTATTGTCTCAGAAGGAGTGATCTAGCACTCAGTTATTTCCTGAAGCTTCCTTAATAAGCAATTAGGTGTAAAGACACCAAAGGAGCACCACTGCAATAGGAACTTGGGCACATACCCACCCTCCACACACTACCCCCCCCCCCCCCCCCCCCAAAAAAAAAAGACTAGGGTTTTGATAAAATACAGAAATAAGGTAGAATTGAATTGAATTGAATACCTGTGTCCAAGGTTTCAGTTCAAGTAACTCTGCACTAGCTGGCTAATAATGCTGGAGGCATCTTGCCTCACTAGAAACTTGTCTGTGTAACTTGAAAACTCTTGTTTGATGTAGCTGAATTTCCACCTCTACCTGGGATTTCTTACGTATGAGCAACTCAGCATCTCCTTGTGTGTAAAATCAACCAAATTTGGAAGAGAAAGGAATTCCTAAGTTCCTTAAGAGGTCCGAGAGTTGCGGTGCGAGAGGTGGTCTCAGAGTTCAAGATGCTTAAACAGGCTAGCATCCACAAAAGAGAATTGGGGTGAAATCACAACAGCCTTTCCATCACCCACCTACTGGTTAGAGAATTCACTCCAAAAATAGGGGAGCTACTTCTAATTCACTTCGTCAAAGTGAGCTTGATGAGGAGTGGCTGCCACACTGCTGAGTGTCCTGCCAGTGTGCTACAGGGAACGGTTGACATCGCAGGGGCTCCCCTTCCTGCTGAAGCTGGGCCTGTAAAGACTCATGAGATTTACAATTCCTTCCCTATGCGTGTTCTTCACAGATGCTAGCGCACTGAAAACCGCGGATTGGTGTGTGCATCAGGGCTGTGATTTTGAAGTGTTTTGCTAATGTATCCCATTCCCGGCCTTTTTAAGATATAGTGCAGTAGTTACAGTTTACAGAAACCTAGCAGTATAGTACATATTGGATCTAATTTTACAGGTGTACTTAGCTTACCTAAACACAGATGAAGTATGTTGTAAATGACATGTGACAAGACAGTCTGTGTATTAGTGGCTTCCCTCACGCAGAGCAGAGGTACAAGTGACACGAGAACAAGATACCCCAACTTCTTGTCTCTGTGGGTACAGAGATGTAAGCGCAAACTAGTGGAGAAAAGAGAAGGAGCAGCATCCTCTGACTACATGAAGGAAGTTTTATAGATCCTATTAATCCTGAAATATTCAAGGAAAATAAAACTGCTTCTGCATAATTATCCTTGAACTGAAATACTGTAATATGTGTTTAGGAATATCAGAAGCACAGGATGCTTGATTAAGAGAAGGCATACTGATGATTGGGCTGATGGTTGGTTTGTTTTTTAATAAATGCCAGTTTTAAAGTGATCAGGCAGAGTCAGTTTCCTTAATTCCATGACCATGCAGTATCACAGGGACATAATTAAAAACACTTACTTTGCAGAGCGAGGAGACTTGCAGTTGCCAGGCAACATCTTACTTACCATGAGAATATATAACAACACACATGATTTATGTAGTGCTGTCATTGTATCTCCAGAAGCTGATACCATTGTACCTAATGTAGATTCTCATACGCTGAGCCACCACCAAACTATAACCATCACACTGAATCTTCTCCTTGGTTTGCTGCCAGCCCACTTTCAAATCTACGGCTTGAATCACTACTTAATATTGTCAGCAATGTAAGCATAAGTTGGTTGGAAAGGAACATTAAACTCCATTAACTAATTTTCTTCTAATATAAAATTCTTAATCTAATAATATTACATTATCAATCTAATAATTATTAATATCCATGATGTTTTTAACTGTATTTGGGAAAATTACCTTATTTATAAAATGCATATGTCACAAGGCATCATTTCCCCAGAAACAACAACGATTTCTGGGTTATGAGTGTCACTGAGAGAATTAGAAATACTGGAGATCTCCTGAAATAATTGTTTTCAGGTTCTTGGAAAGAAAGAATCCATTCTTGTTCTGAATGTGTTATTTAGCCTGAGTTAGACTTTGTCATTCACATGGACATGGCTTCATCCACTGTCACGCTTGAAAGCCCATAAAAGGAGGCACCAGCTCCTGTAGAGGTTCAAAATACTATTAATCTGTGTTATGAAAGCAAATCTGCACCAGCTGACATACGTTTAAATGAATGACATGTATTTTGTGTTATATTTGCTGCAGTTATTTAATCTCAGAGAATGATACTGGTAGGATGTTAATATAACAAACCTTCGTTATCCTAGTACCTCTTGGACATCGTGGTTTCATAACTCATGCTGCCCAACTCAACATGAACAAGTGTATTCCCAGGGTTGTCAGCAGTAAGTAACCGTTTTGAGGCTATATGAAAGGTCCATGTAGGTTAATTTTCTCAGATTTTATACAAATATTTGGTTCAAATTAATATTATATTGTGAGGCAAGAAGAGAGAATCAGCTACTGTGTTCAGACAAAAAAAAAGTCTGTTATAAATATTTTCTCGTTGAGGTTTGGAAGCTTTGGTTGGTGTCTGCAGAAACCTCCTTCTGGCATTAGTCTGCTTTCCTCATCTTTCCACTTGAGGGAGCTCTGACATTTGAAATATTTTAACAGCCTAAACTGGAAACTGCACCGGGGGCCCTCAGCAAAGATTTTCTACACATCTTTCGTCTTCTGCACGTCTGAAAACTACAGATTATGTTAAACATATTGTCAGTTACTGTAAGTCTTTGGTAAAAAATAAATTTTTGAAGCAGTTATTGTTAACATAAAGCTATCAGATACAGTTACATGTGTGCATGCGAGAAACAGAGATGACTGTAAGTACATGACTCACTTCGAAAAAAAAGTATGTGTACTTTGCAATATTTGCACAACCAGTTATTATGACATTGGACTACTGAACACAAATAACAAAAAGAAGCTAAAACTAAGAAAAGTGCAAAGAAACACAAAAAGAAAAACAGAAAAACAAGGGAGGAAAAGGGACGAAAAGGGAAGCTCTTAAACTCCTTGCCGATTTTCTTTAATGCAGGACACTTCTCCTTGGACAATGGAATGAAAACTTCAAAGCTTTACTTTGAAGCCACAGTTGTGAAGCTTAGATCCTTTTATTTTACCTTCAAACTACTGTGTGTCTACTGTTGATGAGAACCAGCAGCCCAAGCGTGCAGAGGATATGACAGAAAATCATGTCCAATAGAGGATGCAGGTACCCACAGCACCTTTTAATTCAGCGAGCAGCAGCCCATGAAGTGGGAGGTCTGGATTCAATTCTTCCTGCAGCCTGAAACCATGCCAACTGCCACCACCCAGCTCACCCTGGAGTGCTCTCAGACCATGCTAGCAGCTAGGTTTTGGAGTTAAACTGGCATTAAGCAAAACGTAGAAATACTAGGTCTCCTCAAGAGCAGGCTGGTGTCCATAATCCCTTCCTGCCTCCATTTGCCTGGGTATCTCCACCTTTAACCATCCAACACCCCTCCTGCACGATTCTGGTTCCTCTTTTTGCAACAGCAAAGCCAAAAGTAGCTGGAGGAAAAAGGAACTTGGGAAAGCAGCACATCACTGTTATCCATAATAAAAAGAGAAAATTCTACAGAAATAGCCTTTCCTTTTCCACTTTTGTTCGTCTCCACATATGCCTTGCTCTTGAGGAAGGGCTCAGCCAGAGTGTGGGCCAAAGGGGCTGAATCAGAGAAACGGCAGCCTGCTGGGTAGACCATTAATAGCAATGCACTTTTTTAGCCTGATAGGCTGCAGCTGTTCCCACCCTTCTAGCCCACACTAATGAATAAGCACACTAGCTAGACGTCTCTGCTAAAATGAGCAAGGCTGACATTTGAAGTGTCATTGTGGGGCTTCAAAATTAATGCCCTTTTGAGATAAATGAAGGTGGTTCACAACCTTTAAACTACTAGCATGGACTGCAGCAGCTCCAAAAGCTGAGATTCTGCAAAATCTGGATGGCCCACATCAGGATAGCAAGACTAGGAGTTACGTTCCCCTATCTAAATGCTGGGGCTGCAATCCAGCAGCCTTATTCACGTAAGCATTCTAGTTAAAGTCAGACAGTAACAGCACGAAGAAGTACATGGAACTGATTTTTAAAAATACAATGTTCTCAAGTCTCTGATGTTGCTTCAAGCACAGTCTCTTCTCCTTTTAAATTTAATCCAACTTCTAACGTTCTCCACTCAAAGCCATTAGCATGAGAAGGTCATGAGTAATGAAGTAGCAGAAGTACTTCATTTTTAGCTGAGAACTGGTAGAACAAACATAAACAATGCAAACAGAAAATTTAAAACCAAAAGCTAATTATCAGAGTTGCAATTATCTGCTCATCAGAGACTTGAATTACCACTAACATGGCCCCTCAGGCTCACTTAGAAGAGCTCTCTCCAACACACTGGTGTTCTCCCACCAGGCTTGGAAAGAAAAGCTAAACTAAAAAAGATCCTAGGACCTCTCTGCACAATACAGCTGTTAAATTTAAGAAGATAAAGATCCAGAATAATGCTGGCGCATGTAAGCTGGCAGGTGTAAGGCACATGCAGCTGCCTAAATTTAGGTGTGTGAAGCTTACAGATTGGGAATTCAGATCATTATGTTGAGAACAACTGGAATACTGGAGCCTCAAAGGCTACCAACAGGATGAAAGTAGCCCTACAGAGAATGCAAAACCTGCACTGAGAATGCAATTACTTGGATGTGTCTTCTCTTTCAAAATGGCAAGACTGCCTCAGCCTCTTCTCATTAAGTGAGAAACTTATTACCCGGAATTCATTCCTCCTTGTGATTATTAATTGGGAAGTGAATAGCAACACCGTATGAAAAGGGATAATATTCTTAATAACAGTAAAAGGCATAAAGAAGCCTCACCACTTCCCATATATTAGTTATGTCATTAGTCCTGTTAGCGCCGCTCAAAATGAACAAGTTAACACGGAAATACTAAATTGCACTTCATGACAGTAAAGCCAAAGGACTAAATACTGACATATCAATTACTGCTTTAAGTGTCATTCATTTCTTCAAACAAAATAGCAACTAAACTAATGTGAGGACGTTTGGGTTTGGTGCTTTTCTTTTTGCTTTTTGCTTTACAAGAAATTTTTCATGTACCAGACAGTACTAGTCCTCCAGGGCTGAAATCCTACCTTACTCAAACAGAAGGCTCTCTTTTTTTTTTTTCAAGCCAGTGACTTTACCTGGAAGATTTTTTTCTGTGATGTGAACAATTCCCCACTGTATTCAGAAGATCTATGTATTTTGTACTGACAGAGCTATCATGTGCATTTGAACATGGCAGGTTTGGCTGTACACAGGATCACACGTGCACACGCATATAGAAGGTTACCTAACGGTATTTTTCCTGAACCCTCCTTCAGACAACAGGCCAACAGGAAGGATTCTTCTCCAACATGACTACAAATAGTAAATGAACAAACAGTCTGCAGATGCTTATTTGTGCATTTTAATCAGGAGCAAGGTATTAAAATTAATAACCATATTTCTAATAGACTGTTGTTAACGTTCAACGTATTGCATTCAGGTTTTACAAAGACAATGTCACTCCTGTCTGATATGACCCTTAGTTAGGACAGTAAGGAAAACTGGAACAAAATCCATCGTAAAATAAGTATCTAAAATAGGTGAAGTGTGGTGATCACCACCATGGACATGCCCACATCTCCTGATTTAACCTGGAGGAGGTTAAATGACATGTTTAGATTAGGTATATGACTTTAGTTGCCTAAATTTAGGTGTGTGAAGCTCACAAAATGGACACTCAGATCACTACATCCAAAAGAAACCCAGCAATTGCTCAACAAACAAAAACAGTAATTCTAAGAAGTACACATTAAACCCCTAGGGCTTGTCTAGCATGAAAATAATTATGTATCCCAGTATAGCATGATTTTAAAGCACATTACCAATTCTATGTACTCCACCTGTAGACACCGTCACTGTGAAATAAGAACGCCTTCTCTTCCTTTGCTCTGCTTCCAGAAGAGATTGTGTACACAGGCCCTTGCAAGCAATATACCTATGCCAGTGGTGAGAGTACTGTTCCTAGAAATGAAAGATTAGTGACAGCTTAGCCTCACATAGAAGCTTAGGTGAGGGAAACACCTTCCCAGGACTACTGAAGTTCAGGCAGCTCACAAGCCTCATTTCCTTGCAGTGGAGGTCCAGCTGAATGCTTTAGAGACACTCACTTTCAGGCCAGCCAGGGTGAAGTCCCAGCTCTTCTACAGCCAGTGACAAACCCCATTATCCCAGATTTTGTCTCTGTGTCTCAGGAGTTTATGAGCATGGAGCAGCATTAAGTGCTGCACTGATTGGGAGCGAGAAAAAAGCCTCATCAGTTTTATATCTTAGATTAAGCAACTGGTTTTACTAAAATAATCTAATTCCCAAGCAAACAGATTTGATTCTACAGAAATGTGTGTCTTATCAGTGACAAACATTTGAACAAGCTCTTTGAGTGGTGCCTCTTATTGTTTTTTTCAACAACAATCAAATGTTTCAACGTTTCAGTTAAAGCTCGGTCTTTCATTTAGAGACGTACTATCCAATATGTAAGATGACTGACTGCAATTAGAAAGCATGATGAATTATTTGTCTTCTTTTCAGCCTAAAGAAAATTAGTGTAGTGTTTTGTTGTTTAAGGGGGTTGATGCATTTCGTTATGTGCTCAGAGAGAATAGCTCGGTGATATTCCAGCAATCAGTTATATGGTCTATTTTTATTAGCAGCACAAGAAAGGAAATATTGCACAGCTCATCAGGCTGCGTAAATGAAATGCAATAATGAAGTTCTCAAGCAAGCAGAATCCAGCATGCCCATATAATTCCCTTTTGCACTGAGTGCATGAAGTATTGCAGGAACTGCTCTTTGTACAAACACATCTCTGTTTTATCATACATAATTCAGGATTTCCAATTCCCCAATGGAGCAGATCATCTAACTCAGTACATTGAGGTACGGTCCACAAACCGTGCTCCAGTGTTGTACAGCTGCAGTACCCTACTGCCCTGCATTATTGATACAGCTCTGCCTCTTGCAACAACATATGTGCTCTCAATCAGTTTTATCCTAATACTTTCTAAATGTCTGTAGCATCCTCCCGGACCAGAGCTGGATATGCTCTACATGCAATAATTTAGAGTTCACAGAACAACGTTGTAGATAAGCAAGCATTTTCAAACACTGCCCATGAATGCACAGGGGTTCATATAACAACACTGTTCCACAGGTCTGGTTCTTGCTGCTCTTAAAATGGATGGGAAGTCTGCAGGGACCTTTCCAGGAAGGGGTCTCAAAAGACAGGAATTTCTGTAATAACCTCCTCTGTCCTGTAAGTCACCTCACAACTGGCATTGCAAAGCCAGGCAGGGTTTTTTCCTACAATCACCATCCTTGCAATGGGATTGCAGGCTGTGTAAATCAGTGCGGAATTGAGTCTGGAGACTTGATCTGCCACAAACATCTTCAAAGAAGATTACACCCATGTAATAATGCACAATCCTTTGGCAATCCCTAAAGAAGGGCAGGGGGTGGTAGGGGGGTGGAAATCAGATTTCTCAGCCAGCTCAATCTTGGTTGTCCTGGAGGCCAACCCTAACTCAGGGATCCAGAATATGTGCAGCTCTGAGCCTGGCGCGCCCCAGCCAGCTGGGGACACGAGTCCATCCTTGGTCAGTTACCCTGCCATGGACAGGCAGCCCTGAGCCGAGCAGGATTAATGTGCTACTAGGTGTTGACACACAGGGAAAGCAATCTCCAGTGGCAGAAGTTGGTTTCTGCACCTTCACAGACAATTGCAGAGAAACAGAAATGCTGATCTGTGGCTTCACAGAGATAGGCACTGCTTCCGGCTGCAGCATCTAGCACACAGGGGAAGGGATGGTGTAGACAGGGGCATTCCACCTCCCTCTGCACCCTGCTTCTGGGGCAGGAAGATCTGGGCAGTATTTCCCATCATAGGCTCGGTGGCAAGATGGGGCTGAGTCCTTCAGCCCCAAGGAGAGGAGGAGGCAGGCAACCTCACGTCCACAACCCCAGCCACACCTCGGGCATAGTTTGCATGCACAGCTCCCAGACAAGGGAGATGGGGACTGGCCTGGCCGGAGGTGCCAACCTCCGTAGCTTCACCCAGTGCATGAGGGGACTTGACCACGGTTCTCTGTCCTCACCGGCTGTGAGAAACTGCTCTGCAAGACTAGGCAACACTCACAGCTAATCTCCAGTTAGCACCCTGCGTCCCCGGGGAAGTGGCCTACTGTCTTGTAAATCAGCCTGTCCCCAAACTAACAGATGGACTGCAAACGCCAGGGGGAAAGACATAAGCATCAAAGGCTGAGATGAAAATCAGAGTTTGGTGGGATTGTGAAGATGACCGCTCTTTTCAGGCAGGGCTTCTTATTCAAGGGATGTAATTTGACCAGCCAGCTTGGAGGTAAATTGGCTTCAGACAATAACTTCTTGTATTAAGACTGTTTTAGGTGATCTGAATTGGGATCAGCACCGAGAAGAGGCTGTGCTGGGAGGGAAAGAAGAAGAGACACAGTAAAATTATAGAGAACAGCACATGAAGAGGGAAAGGAGAACAGGAATCCTTTTACCCCGATCCCGTAGCAGGGGAGAGCACAGTACCTAATGAAGCTGAAAGATGTGTTGCAAAGGGTAGGTATAAGCTTACTATTAAAGTGTGGAAGGTGTGGTAGGGGTGTGGAAGTGAGCAGCTGCAATGCTAAGGCTATGGGTTTGTAAGAATTAAACATAAACACAGGCAAGAATGTCAGCATTAGCACAATAACTGTGCCATTTCCCTCCGAGGGCCAGATCCCCCTAGCACTAAAGCTCAAATCCAGCCAAATTACTGGGTACCTGGCTTAGACCTCCCCAGCAGCAGATGATCCCACTGCTCACTCCCATTTGTTCCAAAGTATCAGGTCCTGGCCATGTCAGGACTAGCTGTCCAGGACAGGATCTCCAGGTGTTTTATTCCCCCGCGCACTTTTACCACACTCATCATACAGCAGCCATCTTTGGAAACTCTTTTGAGAATAGTCTGTAACTTTTCCTAACCACTCCTGGACAAACCTGACGTCAGTAGAGCCCTCTGTCTCCAGAAGTCCCCTACCTGCCTTTAACCTCCTCAAAGCTAACCTCCTTGAAGACCAAAGTCTGCATCTGCAGCCTTGGAGTTTGACTTTTGGCCTCAACTCCAAGAATGACAGCCACATTCCTTGCCCATCATAAGGCAGCAATAAGGAATCACTCTTTGCTTTTTTCGTTTTTTTTGTTTTTGTTTTTCTTCTCCAAACTCTTCTCGAGGAAAGACTGAGTTTCAGGGCAGTCAGGGGACACGCAATGGGGTTGCACAACCGTGCAATGAGCCGTGTCTGACTCCTTTTGCAGGTCAGACCCAAGCTTGGAGTACGGGACCTATGAGAAGTGAGACTACTGGTCTGGCTAACCGCTGCGCTCAGCTCCTGGCTAGCACAGCATCATCTCAGCCTGCAGAGCTGGCAGCCGGTTCATCCTCCACAGCCGTGTAGGGCTGAGCCTGGTGCCAGCTCTGCAGGCTGAGATGGAGGCTGACCCTTGACTGCTGGAGTCACCCAAGAGCAAGGGCACTCTTGGGCTGTTTCTCCCCCAGGTGACTCGCCACATGATCCTGCCTGCAGCTCTTCCTGCCCTTCTAGACCATCTTGAACTTATTGCAGCACTTGTCTGACAACCCCAGCTTCACAGGGTGGGCTGTGAGCCATCGCCCACTGGCCTGGAGTCCATCCTTCTCATGCTAACGTCCTTCAGGGCCATGGCCACTGAGTGCCACGCACGGTGCTTCAAGGGACCAACACCTCAGATGGCCTCCCACCTTTTGTTCTCTTCCCCCATGAACTGCAGAGAGGGCCCCACACAGGGGTGGTGACCGTCCTGCCCTCGAGAACGAGCTGTGTCCAGAGGGGGCTGCAGCCTTCCCCCTGGTGCAGCCATGCCCCTGTCTCCCACCGGGCCTGGGCACGCAGGGGTAGCACCACGACGCCGCGCCCTGCCCTCAGGGGAGCGGGAGAAGCACACGGGGTCCCCACAGATCACATCTTCCCTCCGGCCGCTCCCCTGGCCCCCGCCCTCCCTCCCGTGCGGCTCCGCGTAGGCTTTAACTTTCCCCACCGGATCAAGGCCCCTCCATCACCTCATGGCCGCCT
>VXAL01019408.1:91143-105359 GCA_013399475.1 Chauna torquata | reverse complement strand
CCAACCTAGACGATTCTGTGAATATCATAGTACTGTGAATAGGTGTGGTTGTCTGAGTTAACTTCTGCATATACAAATTGTTGTTAAAATATCACCACAGAAATAACATGGGACCTGGAAGGAATATGACTTGGTCATGCTTTATCTGAGTACAAACGATAACTGCATGGTACTAAAACTGTCTTTGTGCAGCATGGCATAGCTTTGTCAGTGGAATATCTCCAGAAATATTAAAATTTTAAATTTAGGTCAATACAGGTTGTGGACCTTATAACTATAGGTGTATACTTTCCTATATTCCTAAACATTGTATGTACCTCTGATAGGGAGAAACAGAAAGATGAGAAATTACACTTCTCTCAACCAGGAAAAATGTAACAATGCTCCACAGATAAATTCATTTGCCTAAAATAATAACTTTTTATATATATTTATGAAACATTATACAAAGGAGTTACTATATATTTTCCTATTTTACTTGGGTGGATAAGTTTGGGAAAATGCTATTGTACCTATAACAGCCCAAAACAGTAGTAAGTATACCTAACTTTGAACATGGTGGGCAAGAATAACCTGCTTTGATATTGCCTTTTGTACAAGATATCATTTGCCAGGACAGGTTATAGCTCTTTCGAGTTTCCTTGGCCAAATACCGGTATGGTAATGCACATGGCTCGAATGAGATAGGAACGTAATTTTTAAGGAAATATAGTTTAATAGAGAGTCCCATAGGAAAAGCATCAACTCTGTACAAGTTCAAGTCAAATTGTGAACCATACTGGAGAACTAGACTTTTATAAGCATTTGCAAGTTCTAATTGGACAGAAGGCAGAGAAGGCTGTGGTTGAATGTACGAGAGAACCTTTATTTGCATGAAAACTAATTGGATATGTTTCTTAGAGTTCCTAACTATATAATGTTTGAATTTATCCAAGTAGTTGCAAGTAATGAATAAATATTGAAAGCGGTACTTAACTGATTTGGTAAGGGATCCTTGTGAAGTAGAGGAAAGTAACTTGTTCTCCTGAGCATATGGTAAGAGAGAGAGTGATAAATTTACTGAGAGTTTAGTTTAGATATTTCCATAATTAGAGACATCCCAGTTGATCCATTTTAGTAGGAAATACTTCAGTATGAAGACTTTTAAGAGCAGGTTAGGGAAATGTCTATTAGAAATAAGCTGAGTACAGCTGATATTGCCTTGCAATAGAAAATTGGACTAGATGACTAGTTGCAGTATCTTCTAGCTTTGTTTTGTGTGATTGTAGCTCTCTGTGATTGTCTTAGAAGACAAAACAAAACAGTGCTACCTGGCTCTGGAGATCTTGGCTTAGACCAGCGTCAATAGGCACATAAACTAATACCACATAGGCTCATTTTTGTTTGTGTGCTTACGTATCAAAGCAAAAGTATGCCTGATGATGACAACCCCTGCAGTAATTCGTATACTGAATATATGAATACTGAAGAGTCTGAAAAAGGCTTCAAACACTGGCAGAAGTTCCTAGAGGGGTTGTGCAATTTTCTGACTTGGAGATATTCCAAATTTGAGTGGGCAAAGCCCTGAGCAACCTGATCTATTCCGGCCCTGCATGGAGCAGGGTTTGGAATGGGGGACTTCCAGAGGTTCATTCCACCCTTTATCATTCTGTGATGCTGTGATTTGAAAGTGCATAGTAAAGTAATCCTCATCTTGTTTCATCTTCTGATGTCTCGGTATGCAAGTTGTACTAAGTGAGAATCTTACAGGCTTCAAGGAATGGAGATAATATTACACACAACTGTATATTTCCTTTCTAGATCTAAAATATTGAGTCAGACAAAGTGTATACAGGAACCTTGACTCAAGTAGCATGACTATGTGTTAGGGTATGCATATTGACATTAAAATATTTTAGACAAAATTTCATGGTTGTGTTATTAGTTGGTGTTAGTAAACTATGATTTTTGTTTTAAAAAATTATTTGCTTTTTTTTTTTTTTGTGCTTTAGACGTCCTAAAATAAGCAATTTTTAATACAGCTGAAAAATTGCTGCTTTCAGGTAAACTTTCATCACAAACATAAGCAGTCGTTGTCATTTGTAAGTGATTTAATTTTTTTTTTCTTTTTAGTGGATGAATGAAACACTTGTTCTGTGAAACACAGTTAGTGATAGCAGCTAAACCAACATTGCAGTTCTAATATGGGGGAGAGGCAACTAGAAAATTAGAAATGATGATCTGGACAAAAAGAAATTATGCGTATGAGGCAATCAGGACAAAAAAATTAATTCAGGTGGTCTGGCTCTTGGCCCTTTTTTTTTTTTTTTAGGGTGGTTTTCACCTCTGATGTTATACACCCTGTAAAAATGTTTTGTTCTAGGACCAAAGTAGTAACTCATTACAATTGAAGATATTTTCATATCCTTTTACATGGGATAAAGATATAACACAAACATGCTGTGTAGTCAGTCATACATAGATATACATGATCTCTCATACTGTTACACTGAAAATACACTCCTATGATTGTGAACAATGATGCAGGTTAACTCAGAAAATGGGAAATCATAGCCTGGAAAGAGGTGTAGGAGCCCTTGTATGAACGTAAATGTGAGCTTCCTATTCTGATTTTCAGTGACTTGACAGGAGAACAAATTTAATCCATCTGCGCATACAGGAGGTGAATAGGAGAGGATAATATTTGATGGGTCATTTTCACCTGAAAGTGCAGTGTCAGCTAAAATGGTGTTGAAATACCCTATACAAGTGCATTCTCTACAAAGTAAAGAAAAAGATGTGGAAAAAAATGAAGAATCTGTAGAAGAACCACGGATGGCATTGAAAAAAATGCATTAACTTGAGACTTTAAAAGTGTGATCTATCCAGCTTATCTAAAAGAAGACTGAAATGTGACTTGATTAAAAAGCCAAATCCCTTTCAATAACATTTTTAGGGACTCTAATTTATTAGAGAAAGTCACAACGAAAAACAGAGCTGGATGCTCAGGTCAGACAGAGTCAAATTGGAACTGTGTTGGGGTTGGGAGGGGAACTAAGAGCAAAAATGATTTACAAAGGAAGAGATCTATCAAGAAAAATAGAATAGTAGGTATTTTTCATTTCAAAGTGTCTTCAGAATAAGTCTTTCAGGAACATATGGTTCAATCAGACACAGAATATTGGACTCAAAGAAGTATTAAGTCAAAGTTAATGGCCCATGGTTTAGGTAGAAAATGATTTCTTCTCCCGGTCCCCCCCCACCCCCCAATCTCTATATAGAACAATAAGGACTGCATCCACCCATGCAAGCAGTTGAAGTAGCTTCTGTCTTCCATATATTCTGAAATGGAGGTTACTCTTGTTCCAGCGAATCTACAGGGGAAAAAAAAAAAACAACAACTGAAATTATGAAGAAATGTCAGGGGAAATAAATGTCATTTTCTACCAAAATACACAAGAAGAAATAATTTTGCTAGGTAACAATTGACAACATTTCACTCTTGCTTTTTTCTCTCTCACCCTCTGTAAAATATGTAACTGTCTAAAAGATAGATTCTGTTGTACTGATCTGGAAGAAACATTTAGGTTTTTGTTTTGTTTTGTTTTGTTTTTGTCGTGCTTTCTAGAAAACTAAAATATATCTGAAGTAACATACTGAATCCATTCCCTTCGTACAGTCAACATTGTTGAAATATGCAATTTATTGTGCCCACCACATTTTCCTTACAAACACCATTTAGATGACAATTTAAAGAGCAATTCCATTATCTACAAAAATAATCTTTGCTAAAATAAATAAATAAACAGCAACTTGTAATCCTGCATAGTACTTCCATACAGTTCTTAAAATATGGTAACTTTACAACTATATTGTTTGCTTTCCATTAGCATCCTTTTTGAAAGATAAGAATCAAGCAGCACTTTTAACGTAGCAGTTCATTTTACAGGATACTGCAATGAACCTTTTAAGGATGAATAAAATAGCCCATCTAGAAAGGATGGATTTTCTTCACAAGCTGCACTTACAGACTCATAAATCCCTCTGGGGAAAAAAAAAAAAAAAAAAAGGCATAAAAGTTCTGAGTCCTTTGCACAAATCCTTAGCTGACACATCTGACATTCACACTGTTCTTCACTACTGCTCATCAATATTGTGATATCTAATATGGAAAGTACAAAATCACACTAAAATCCACTTATAATATATAGAGATAGTGCTACATCTAGAAGTCATTGTATGTGGTAATGAACTCCTTGGTTGCTGGTTAATATGCTGATTAAGAAAGAATAGGCTAATAACTTTATAGTGAATTTGCTTTGGCAAAAGAATGACATGTAATGTCTAGAAAACTGGACTAATAATTAAAACAGCAACACCTTCCCAGGTATGCCACTGAAGCATGAAATCCTATCCATGTTATTGCTGTTCTTTTTCTAGTAAAAATGTAAGTAATCTGGAAATGACCATCTTTGCATAGTATCACTTGCAGTGGAGATCCAAATGTTGGCTCTACTTATCGCATTGTATTATAAGAGAATATAAAAATCTCTTTTTGGCATGAAGAGAAAAAGGTATGTTTCTAACAACAATCTTAGATAGTGATCTGGCAACGACATTATAACTTCTATGATTCCAGAAAAGGTTTTTGCCTTTACTAGTAAAAGGCCCGAGGCTTTGTACAGACTGCAAATTCAGGGTCTTGGGGCTTTTGTGGTTTTGTCTCAGTCTGAGTAGGTTTTAGCTTTGTTAGCTCTAGTAACAGTTGTTCAGCAAGAATATAACCTTCACCTTAATTTTAGTTTTATTTTATAGAGATAAAAAGTAGTTATTCTGTGTAGATTGAATTGTCTGTGCCATCCAGAGTAAAATGTGCAGATCTTAGATAGATCCCAGAGGTCTCATGGTATAAATACAAATCATAAAGGCCAATCATTGGTTACAGGGCTGAAACTTCACATTGCTCAGGTAAAACCAGTTTTAGAGGTAACAATGAGAAAAGAACAGCTGAATAATCGGTAACAAATGAAGAGAAGGAGCATGTTGGCAGACCATGCTAGGAAAACATATAAAAAATAAACAAAGTGGATCCCAAGAATGAGGAAGATATAAGCATCCTCCTCCTCCTGGCAAAGAGGAAGATACCATGAATATCCCAATCCTCTCAGTCATGGCTTCAGGATGCTGAAATCTCCCTACATCATCTGAGCAGAAAGCATCAACCTTAGGACCCAGAGAACCTTTGACTGATCATAATATTCAAGAATGTAGGAAGTCCTAGGAGGTTGATGTTTTGTATAACACCTTAAACTGTGTTGCTAAGTCATTCTTATATTAATTTGGACCTTAAAGGTTAGTATTTTTGTAACTGGACTAGCAACAGGCATTTGTTATAATTTGAATTATGATTTTGATTACACTAACTATATTCTTGGTTTCCATACTTCATTTAGCCCATAAGAAGATTTTGAGTGAAAAAAAAAAAAAAAAACCTTTGTAAAATTCAAATGCCCATGTGAGGAATTTTCCACTTATATACTATAATGAGGTCCAAAGAGGTATCTAATTACTTATAACTCTACATTGAAGCAATGATATGACCATAGATTAATATTTGTACGTCTCATCAGATTCAGCTTTTAATTATTTATGCTTGTTTACATTATTTTATGATGCTTCCACTTCATGCAGTTGGTAGGGTTTTTTTTTATTTTATTTTTGTTTGTTTTGTTGTTGTTTTATTATCTCTTTATTTAAGGAAGTTCAAATATGCTTTCTAAATATGTGTTACTGGTGAGCTGCTCTATGGTAGCTAAAGCTGAATGACTAAACCCAATGACTTTAGAAATACTCCATTTGTAATTCTTCAATATCCTACAATAAGGAAAGTATTTAATTTCCTCCCTCCCTCTAACCTCATTGCCAAAGGAAATCCACATTAAAGGGAAAATAAGAAGAATATTGACCTTTTCTCTCCAAGTAATACCAACTAATTATGACACATTCTGACCACTTAATCAGTGTATTGTAAGATAATTGGTCCCTGCAAGGAACAGGATGTACTTTGCTGCAGGCGACATTATTCAGTAACTATGGATTACTTAAACTGTGACATTTTAGGTTCTTGATGTGCATTCAAGGACTGAAAACTAACTAACATACATAGGAGCACTAAGTCAGTTACCAAGCAGCAGTACAGTATGTGTCGCAAAGATACAATCATCATAAAGCAGCAAAAGCAGGGCTGTATCTCAAGGGAAGGGGACACAAATCAAGAGAGGCTGCAACAGTCAGGGCAGTGCTTTCCCTGGTCAAGGCACAGTCTCACCATACCCAAGAAAGGCAAGAAGAGCAGGATTGATGACAGTGTCTAGGTCCAGCAATCATCTGACAAATGCAAGATAATGAGTCAGGTCTGAGGAGATCCCAGCCAAGAAGTAAAGATCAGGAAGGTGCCAGGGCTTGGCACAATAGGCGAGGGTGGGGGTCAGGGGTCTGCACGGAAGTGGAGACCTTGGGCCATGAACAGAGCGTTGGGGTGGGCGGGCCCAGGAGAGGCTGGTCATGGCAACTACAGACTGTTGGTGCAGTCAGGACCATGACATACATTTAAGCTATCTGTCAAAAAATACGCCAAGTAATCACAGAACCACAGAATGGTTGAGGTTGAAGGGGACCTCTGGAGATCATCTAGTCTGACCTTCCTGCTCAAGCAGGGTCCCCAAGAGCACATTACCCAGGATTGTGTCCAGATGGCTTTTGAATATCTCCAAGGAAGAAGACTCCATAACCTCTCTGGGTATCCTATTCCAGTGCTCAGTCACCTTCACAGTAAAGAAATTTTTCCTTGTGTTCAGATGGAACTTTCTGTGTTTCAGTTTGTGCCCATTGTCTCTCATCCTATTGCTGGGCACCACTGAAAAGAGTCTGGCCCCACCCTCTTGACACCCTCCCTTCATATACTTATACACGTTGATCAGAACCCCCCAGAGCCTTCTCTAGGCTGAACAGGCCCAGCTCCTTCTGCCTTTCCTCATATGAGAGATGCTCCAGTCCCTTAAACATTCTAATAGCCCTCTGCTGGACTTGCTCCAGGAGCTCCAAGCCTCTCTTGTGCTGGGGAGCCCAGCATTGGACACAGTACTCCAAGTGTGGCCTCACCAGGGCTGAGTAGAGGGGGAGGATCACCCCTCTCGACCTGCTGGCAATGCTCTTCCTAATGCAGACCAGGATACCATTGGCCTTCTTGGCCACAAGGGCACATTGGTGGCTCATGGTCAACTTGTTGTCCACCAGGACTCCCAGGTCCTTCTCCACAGAGCTACTTTCCAGCATGTCAGCCCCCAGCCTGTACTGGTGCTTGGGTTTATTCCTCCCTAGGTGCAGGACCCTGCACTTGCCTTCATTGAATTTTAAGAAGTTCCTCTCTGCCCATCTCTCCAGCCTGTCAAGATCGTTCTGAATGGCAGCACAGCACTCTGGGGTATCAGCCACTCCTCCCAGTTTTGTATCATCAGCAAACTTGCTGAGGAGGCACTCTATCCCTTCATCTGAGTATCTGATGAGTAAGTTAAATGATACTGGACCCAGTACTGGCCCCTGGGGGACACTGCTGGCTAAAGACCTCCAACTAGACATAGTGATTCTGATTACAACCCTCTGAGACTTGCTATTCAGCCAGTTCTCAAATGAAATCTAATCCTTAAACTGTTTTGACATTTTTGTGACTGGAACTGCATTTCTTTTACTAGCATGGTAATCCGGATTTCATTTAAAGTAATAATTTATATTTGCTCATTGTTCCTTTTCCTGAATTTAATTAAAGTGTTGCCAGGATTGGATAAAGGCTGGTTTTTCAGGGAACTTGTAAGACAAGCTGTAGTGTACTGGAGAAATTATAACCTTGGGCTTTTTTAAATTAAATGAAAGCGAAGGGTAAAAATTAAAATTATGGTGTGCAAGTAATAATCTCACTTCAAGCACAGAAATTCATAAACTGAAATATTATGCAAGTCTTGTTAAAAGTTATAGCAGAGTAGTGTAGAGTTATTACTTCTACTTCAGTGTTCTGTCCTTCAGCTATTCCAATAATGTGATTGAGCATTTTGCGTCTGCAGAGTGTTTTGAATTAGAAAGCTACTAAACAAACCAAATGTGTAATGGTAAAACTTCTTTCTGTAGAAAAACTACTGCTAAGAATCCTTTCAAATTCACACTTTCTGAGCTGCTAGCATCTACACTGGAGGAAAACACAATCCCATTAAATATAGATTTTTTTTCAGGCAATCTCCACTTTTATGTGCTAGGTGGCTTTTATGTGCAGTTTTGTTTTTCCTCTGTAATTATAGCATAGAGTCCAAATGCATCACAGGAATGGAAAATTATCTGAATAAACATGTTTGCCATTCTCCTGAGGTGGCTGACTAATGGATCAAATAAGTTTGATTTTGAAATTCAAAGTAGACTGTTCTCAATTCACTTTCAAAAATTTTGTTCTTACCAGTATACATCCATAGCAAATTCCCCCATTTTTTCAGCACCACTGAAATCAAAATTATATAGGGCCTTTTCCACAACTGCTATGGTGTGGTCAACCTGGTGCTCAAAGAGAATAAATAAATTCCTTGGCATAGAACACAGCTAACCAGAAGATTTTGACCTGCAGAAGGAACCATCTTACTGTTACTAAGAAGATGTGACAATTTTAAGAGGGGCCTGAAGATCATGCAAAAAGGAGATTATGATGATTTCTCATTGTACATTGTATGTGAAAGATAGGGATTAAAATATAAATGTGTATTGCTGTCTAAATCCCTTTCAATAATACTGTACTGGATTTTACTTGCACAGCTATGGCCAGTTCATGTTTTTTAAACCTGACACCATGGCATGCCTCCTGCTGGGTGGCTGTCATCAGAGGAAAGAAATTTGATATGCTCTATTCAATGGCTTACATATGTGGCCAAAAGGATGAATATTGAAATCTGTCATGAGTTATAAGGCAGTGGATATCAAGTGGAGGCCTACTTCTTGGACAACTATACAGTAACTGATAGGTTGCAGCTTTCAAATTTAACCAGTGACTTGTCCAGACCAGTGTTGAGTAGTACCATGAAAATCACTGGAACCCTCTGGCAGGGGCCACCTCCAGGTAGTTCACAACACAACAGAATATGGGCCACCTGAAGGGAGAGGGCTTTAATATCATGTATATATGGGAGCATGAATCGGCTGTCATGGCAAAATCAGATGGGGAGCTTCCAGAGCTTAGCCAGGACCAAAATGTCCACAATACTGATCCCCATACACACTCTTTTCAGTGACAGGAAAATGCCTGTGATTTTAGTAGTTACTATTCCTTCATCAAAAACAACAACAACAACAACAAAATAAAAAAAAAGAAAAAAGAAAGAAAGAAAGAAACAAACAAAAAACCCCACCTTCTTGGACATCGCAAACTTATTTCTGAGAATTTCAACAGCAGCAGTCTATTTAGAAATGATCAAACTCAAAGCAGACTTTTTACCTAAGCTTTCTGCTAGGATGAAAGGCAAGCTCGTGTTTCTCTCATGCTGATCTGCTGGAATATGCCAGGATGTCTGAACCCACAGAGATGAAGAAGGAGCCCTTATGGGCACCTGGTGTTTCCTGTGACTTGTCTGTGAAGAAGGGAAGTGGGTCTGTGATACCTCTGGGGTATGACATTTTGAAGAGAGGGACAACAGCCTTTTATCAGATTCTATAAAAATATAGCACCACCAGAAATGGAAGCTTCAGGCTACCCAGCACAGATGCTGATGTAACAATGTCAGAAATTACAAGCAGAAAGAAGATTCTTCTTTATGGCCAGAGCTTGTTTAGAAGACAAACAAACAAACAAAAAATAACAACCAAAACACAGAAGGCAAAATTGCCAGATAGCTGGCAATTGTCAGTGGAGTAAACTTAGTCAGTGGCCCAGTCTTCCAATGCCACCACTGTAAAATCCTTTATCACAATTTCAGCTAGTATGAATATTTAATTCTTGCAGCTAGTCATAAGTAGCTGTAAGTCTAAGTAGCCTAAGTCTAGTAGGTCTATCACAGTGAGAACAGACCTGAACAGCCTGTGTTGTCCAAACCCTGATCTCTGTATAACGTGGTTTGCAAGATGCGTCACTCTAAATCTTAAGCCTATAGGTCGATCTATATGCATGTTAGCACAAGAGGCTGGTATTCCAAAGCTTAGCCAATACTCAGTTAGTCTTTTATACCTCTGTTTCATTACAATATAGTTTTTTAGTGTGGTTGCCTCTTTTTCTGGAACTGAGGCTTTGAACTTAACCTCAATTCCTGTCCTATAAGATGTGTGTCAAAAGGAAGACCAGACATATACTCACAGTTGCCCATGTTACTAGGGGGATGGGATGGCTGTAGAAAGCATGAGCACCAGGAGCAGCCTTGCAGCTTTCCTGACTGTGGTCCTAACCAGAGTTCATGCATAACTGGGCTGCAGCACCAAGGAGTCGTTCTGAATATCTTTTACCCCTATGTCTGTACACACTGTGATTTTGTTTTACATTGAAGGAAAATGAGGTGCACAAGCCTTAACTGTTCTCAATAGCAATGCATTAGGGTTGTGTTTGTGTAAGTTTCCATATGGGTTCGTAAAGAAATGGTACTCCATATGTTATAGCACATTTTCATTAGGAAAAAATAGATGGTTATAGCAAAAATCTGTAATTCTACAAAATTTCTGTAAATGAATTTACAAAAACAAGTGTATAATACAGATCTCTTGAGAATACCTATACATGGGCTTCTGATGACATGTGTGTTTCCTTAGTGTGTGTGAGACCTCTCTGGGAGTTGGCAGATATGGAAGTGGACCAATGGGAAACTTACAGAGTCCAATGGGAATTCCTTACAGAGTGGCAATTACAGGCCAGTCATTACCTTGTCAACAACAGTCTGTATCACCTGAAATAGTTGAATTACCTGTGTTAGGTGAAACTCACCATTTGCTTTTTTGGAAATTGAACTGTAAAAATAAGGGAAATTGTCAGTTATTAGTAGCAGCAGTAAGAAACTGAATTAATGGAAAATATTTTAAAGGTTTCTGGGAAGACTTTAGATTGGATGATCTCTCTGCCACTTTTAAACACAGAAAATATAGAATTGGCATAAGACAGTGTCTTTATAAGGATAGTAAAAATTAAGATCTAGCCAATTTTTTTCAATTGCCGAGACCACTGATATCCTTTCTTTATTACTTTAATATTTTAATGTGCAGTGGGAAAGCTGCAGGTTCTTAGTCCAGCATTTGTTACTCGCATCTCCAGTAATTCACCAAATCATAAGCAATCTGAAGTTAGAGCTGACTGCATTTTCTTCTATTGTAATAACATTTAAATGTCAAGTTCCTGGAACCACGATGTCTTCCAGAAGCATGTTTTGGTAAATTGTTTCTGATATGGTGTCAGAGCCCCGACTTATTTTCCTATCCTGAAAGATTTCTTGTGTGCCTGTAGCATGAAAAGAGATCTGCTATATAGCTTCCTCTTGGATACCAAAATTTGGTCACCTGTGCTCAATTTCATAGCAGTTTTCAGATACAGATACTTAGGAAGCTGTCTTTCCAAAAAGGCAGGGTTTTTTGTTTGTTTGTTTCTTTCTTTCTTTCTTTGTTTTCACATTTATGAGTGTCTGAGAGTTCTTATTTTGAGCAAATTTGCTGATTGGAATGTGTTCATGTTTCTTATGACACCGAACTAGAATAGTGGTGAAAATGGACTGGATCATTACCTTATGAACCTTCCTGCATATGTTCAGTGGTGCATACATGTTGTTATTATTGGAGAATAACTAAACTATGGTAAAAGTGCCTTGATCATTTCAGCCACTGAAAATAAGAAAATATGAGCGAGACTACTGTCAATAAAAGTTTTCTTGATTTCTGAAGGTGTTTCCCTTCAGTGACTGTGAAACTCTGAATAAAATCAGCATCACTAACCTGCTTGAATAAACACATCATATAAAGAACTTATTCTAGCATGGATAAACATGAAACTGGTTTTATGTAAAGACAGTCCTCTAGAAGTAATGGTCTTCCCCAGTCCACTGGAAAAACAAGCAAATAAACGAACAAACAAACAAACAAAAACACCTTTCACTTTCTGGACTGAAAAGATATTCCCACATTAAGTTTTCTTGAAATATTAAACCTAATTTTTAATTTTCAGAAGTTCTAAACTTTTACCTTTGTTATCGGCATTGTCTGACGTTAAGATGACTTTTAATAAAATTTAAAGACAATTAACAGAACACGCAGATTTATGTACATTCACAGCATATGTATGATGTTGCAAAAGGTAATTACCTTTAAGGAAGGAAATAGTGAGTGCTGAGTATAAAACTCACTTTGTGGGATGAAATGTATATGTAAAAAGTGGAATGACTATTTCAAAACTAATATTGATAATACTGAAACACAGGTAAATTCAGAGGTCAGGTAGAATGAAGTGTTTATTCCATACAGTCACTCTAAAAGATAATGAGGAAGCTGAAAGCAAAATCTGATACATACGTACATAGATTTAATTTTCCTAGTACTACCTGTAGCTTAAGTTTAGCAGGCAATGCTTTACTGAATGCTTTAGCAGAAGTCTACTCTTCTAAAACAAATTTTTTTTGGTTATGATTGCTCAGGTGACTTGTCAACCCAGTATTTCCAATAAATACTTATTACACTTGTATTTTGTGCCTGAGACAGTTTAAAGTTGTAGGCTGATGGGCATGACCTCTTACAAAAGCAAATAAAGGAAACATCTGTCCTAGAGCAGACTTTGATCTTTGACCTTGAGTAGGAAAAACAAAATTAAGTAAGAAAAATGGAGTCCAGATCCCAGTTTCCAGGAACATATTAAAAGAACCCTAAATAAAAATAAATCAGGGAGGATGAAGGGGAAGAAAAAATGATGGAATTTCAAACAAGTAATGAGTGGCATAAATCAGTGATATCTTCACAACCTCATTACCATATTTTATGATTAAGGGGAATTAATTTGTTGTTCATTTTATCTTTTAAAAATTGTCACAGAAAGTGTATGGGAATATTAATGCTCGATATATTGTGTAAATGGCAGATACCATCTACCTTAGTGACCTTTTCTATATCTTACATTTCTACTGGCTAACCATCCCATGTGTCTACTAATTACAACATTACTAATCTGTGAAAAAGAAAGAGGAACTGTTTTACTTGAAATTCAAAGTGTTAGAAGACTGTGGAAGCTGAAAAGGAAGCACCCTGTTCTCAATTTAGTTTTAATCTATATTTGTCATAGAAACAGCTTGAGATGATTAGTTTTGTCCTCTGTTTTGCTTCGGTCAGCCATATAGAGCATCATTTAATTCATATATATATTTTTTTCAGTCTTGAATTTAACTTCATATATTCTTTATTAACAAGCATAAATTTGTGTCACCTTAAGTTCTGAAGTATAAAAGTATATATAAGTATAAAAGATAAATTACTTAATTTTGGTGTTGCAAGTGCGTAAACATTGCTTATGTTCATGGGGCTTGCTTGTTGTATACCAGAGTTTACAAAGCTGTATGCATTTGCCTGCTTTGGTAGACCTTCACTGCAATCCATGAAGTGTTTGTAATAGATTCTCAGACAAAAAGGCAGCAAGTTTCCAAGGTCTGTCTTAATAGAATATTTCTTTCCAAATCTCTAGCAGCTGGGCCTCAGCAGAGGGGAAGAAGGTGATCATTTTAACCCACTATAAATGAACAAAAATTATTTTTGTAAAGCACTTAATCCCAGCAAGCCATTTAACATTTAAAACTTCTTTAAGTGTTTGAGGTCATGAATCACACTTTCACAGCATTTACCCAGAAACAGAAGTTCCAGCTCTGCATTGCTGTGAGTCAGTTTTATTTTATTAACAATGATCTGACTAGTGGTGGCATGAATTTATGAATTTATATAAGTTTCACAACGATTAAAAATTTTTATATACTGTATTCAAATAGCACTGGATTAAGAATCAGAGTCAGACCATCTACAGCAGTAACTGAATTTTGTTACATATTTTATTTTGTTGTAGTACGTTGGAGCATAAGAGATGAGGAAAAAATAAAAATACCTACAGGCTCTAAGCTCTTTTCCTTCTAACAATGGGTCTCACTTGAAAAAAAAAAAAAAAAAAAAAAAAAAAAAAAACATTATAAAATTTTGTATATCTCCACTGA
>VXAL01019408.1:69577-91130 GCA_013399475.1 Chauna torquata | reverse complement strand
TCTTCCTTGGATAAACAATTCATTTCTTTTACCTTCTTCATCCGTATCAACTTCATCCCATTCGTCATATTATTTCTATTGCTTCTTCATTCTCTTACTACTTTAGAGGTACCTTTACTTCATACCTGTCCCAGAAAGCTCCCTTTCAGCATTCATACTGCCGCAGTTGACTTAACACAGATTATGAGCTTTCCTTCCACATTTTCCTTTTTTTTTTTCATGATGAGTGAAGCACTAATTTCCAAATCTAATTAGTGTGAAGTCTTTTTCAGTATTAACCACTTTTATTCTTGAGACAGCATGAGCATTTACTGAAGGTTTTTCTTCTCTTGGAGATAATAATAATAATAAAAAAATGCACCACGGTAAATTTCAAGCTGCCTTGAATGATGTTTTTTATGTAATAAAGTCTTGGTCTTTCACTGCTGTACTTATTGTTTACTTCTTCTGGTCAAAAAAGAAAAAAAAAAAAAATCAAGTTGGATGTAACTAGAGAAGCAATCCCTGTCAAAGATAAGGTTTCATAATGAAGGAGTATGAAGAATTGCAGGGAGATTTGTTACACACCTAACAGTTATTGAAAATGTCAAAATTGCTAACACTAAATTCAGGATTTGAACATGAGTTCCTGAGTAAGCTGCTGTGTTGAAAGAAAGAACTTGCATAACACTTGCTGACTTCAGAAAAAAATATTTTTTAAGGCTCATTTGCTTAAAATTCTGTCTTTAAATAAGTCCCAGACATGAAAAATTGCTAATTAGACTCAGAAGGTTTATCTTTTATCATATTTTCTTTTCTAGTGCAAAGCAGAAAACTGACAGGAATATTTCTAGTATTGATTTATGTAAGAAATTCCTAAAATACTTCTGAAAAAAATATATCAATTTCAGACTCTCAAACTTGAAACTTTTTAGTAATTTAAAATGAACACATAATTAGGATCCCAATTCTTACATGTACTTTGACCTGCACATGTTGAACTCTGTACTTTGTGCCAATCATTACTGTCTGGCAGAAATATCCCTACATGTGGGCAAGTCTCTTCTATGCTTTCTCAGATACAAAATCAATAGAGAGAAGAAAAAGAAGAAAAAATGTTGAGAATGTTCATTCTATTAACATTTCTCCTCAACACAACTTAGGAATCAGATCAACTGACAATAGTTTCCCTTGAATTCACATTTTAAAATTATCTCACTTCACTGATTTGTGTCAGTTGAGTTGCATTAATAGACTAAACTGCACGAGGTCAGACAAAAATGTCTAGTAAAGACATTAATAAATTTCTAGGAAATCACAGTTATATTAATTTTTGCTATAATGAAATGGTATGGGCTTTCTTTTATATTAAAAATGTTTTTTGAAAGTGATAGATATATTTAAAGCTAAAAACGGCAAGAAAAGTCAGACTTCTTCAAAGTCCATTCTTTCTCTTTCTTGAAGAAAGACTTCTTCAGGTCAAAGTAATAGCATTCATTATATTAATTTTTAATGTGTTAATAGCTTTGACCTCAGGGAAATAGATATGCATATAAAGTTACCCATTTGCTTAAATATTGTTATATTAAAACTCTTCTGTGCAGTGGACATTCATATGGTAAGTGTACTTAATATACATGTTTAGCTTAATATGATTTTCACAAAAGACACCAGAACATCGTTTGGTGTCAATGTGTGTAAGGTGGGAAATGCATACACACCATTAAAATTTCAGCATGTGCAAACTTTAATTCACTGAGAGACTTCAGTATTGATTCATTCCTTTTCAGCCTTCAAACTCAGGGCCTTCATCTGTGCAGCTTGAGCTTTTTCTCTCATGTTCCCCTTGCTTTTTTTTTTTGCCCATAGGACTGAATCATATTGCAACATTTTCTTCCTCATAATTGGGATAATCCTGAAAATACAATCTGAAGATTGTAGTATCTAATTTTTATTTTCCATTTTCTTGTCAGATATGTCAGTTTCTCAAAAAACAAACAAACAAAAAACAAAAACAAACAAAAAAAATCATCATAATGTTCTTTAACTCCCTAACTAATATTTATATATACATTTATTCAGTTGCAACACAGTGTAATCACATTTTAACATTCCAAGTGAGAGAGGGACTTGTACACACTAGGGTAGAAAAACAGTTTATTAATGCCAGATTTCTAGGATTTTCTTTATTCTCTCTGTTCCTGTTGACAACATGCCTTGTCAGATCCTTGCTGGAAAAAAAAGAAATGAAATCTATTGTCATGTCCAGACTAGAAATGCTTGAAGACTTCTGTCATATTGTACTCTAAAAATTATTCTGAAGCATTTGCTGGTTTAGTGTGAGCTATTTTCATCAATCTAAAAGCTATGAAATGAACAGCAAAGAATTATAAGACATGCACAAAAATCTGAGCCCATTCATTTAAATTGGTATAGTGTAACCAAATCATTTAGGACTTCAGTTTATATATGCTAGAAACATGAGAGAACAGAAAATTATATACGAGAACCTTTAAAAAGGGATATACGTGTATCCAATACAAATTCATAGTCTTAGGTTCAGTGGAAAATCACATTATCTCAAGATGTGTAGAGAGAGGAAAATTAAAGGAACACCATTAGTTCCTTGGCACTGCAGGTGTTTCCCTTCTAAGTATTACAGACTCATCTACTGCTTAAATGATAAGTACATAGAAACAATTTGAGCTTTGATTGTCTTCTGGTGCATTTAGTATAAAGATCCCCTGAGTTTGTAAACCATAGGCTGGTTTCTTTTTTTTGTTTGCTTGTTTGTTTCTTTGTTTTTCACCTACTTGGGAATATCCTGAGTCCCTACCCCTGGTTGACAGAAAAAAATTATCTGACCATAGCTATATGGTATCATTACGAGAAACACTTTGTTCCATACTTTTCTTACTATCCCTCCCCTCCCACTAAGAATGACTATTTAAATCATAGAATCATTTAGGTTGGAAAAGACCTCTAAGATCATCTAATCCAACTGTTAACCTAGCACTGCCAAGTCTACCACTAAACCACGCCCCTAAGCACCACATCTACATGTCTTTTGAATACTTCCNAGGAAAGGAAAGGAAAGGAAAGGAAAGGAAAGGAAAGGAAAGGAAAGGAAAGGAAAGGAAAGGAAAGGAAAGGAAAGGAAAGGAAAGGAAAGGAAAGGAAAGGAAAGGAAAGGAAAGGAAAGGAAAGGAAAGGAAAGGAAAGGAAAGGAAAGGAAAGGAAAGGAAAGGAAAGGAAAGGAAAGGAAAGGAAAGGAAAGGAAAGGAAAGGAAAGGAAAGGAAAGGAAAGGAAAGGAAAGGAAAGGAAAGGAAAGGAAAGGAAAGGAAAGGAAAGGAAAGGAAAGGAAAGGAAAGGAAAGGAAAGGAAAGGAAAGGAAAGGAAAGGAAAGGAAAGGAAAGGAAAGGAAAGGAAAGGAAAGGAAAGGAAAGGAAAGGAAAGGAAAGGAAAGGAAAGGAAAGGAAAGGAAAGGAAAGGAAAGGAAAGGAAAGGAAAGGAAAGGAAAGGAAAGGAAAGGAAAGGAAAGGAAAGGAAAGGAAAGGAAAGGAAAGGAAAGGAAAGGAAAGGAAAGGAAAGGAAAGGAAAGGAAAGGAAAGGAAAGGAAAGGAAAGGAAAGGAAAGGAAAGGAAAGGAAAGGAAAGGAAAGGAAAGGAAAGGAAAGGAAAGGAAAGGAAAGGAAAGGAAAGGAAAGGAAAGGAAAGGAAAGGAAAGGAAAGGAAAGGAAAGGAAAGGAAAGGAAAGGAAAGGAAAGGAAAGGAAAGGAAAGGAAAGGAAAGGAAAGGAAAGGAAAGGAAAGGAAAGGAAAGGAAAGGAAAGGAAAGGAAAGGAAAGGAAAGGAAAGGAAAGGAAAGGAAAGGAAAGGAAAGGAAAGGAAAGGAAAGGAAAGGAAAGGAAAGGAAAGGAAAGGAAAGGAAAGGAAAGGAAAGGAAAGGAAAGGAAAGGAAAGGAAAGGAAAGGAAAGGAAAGGAAAGGAAAGGAAAGGAAAGGAAAGGAAAGGAAAGGAAAGGAAAGGAAAGGAAAGGAAAGGAAAGGAAAGGAAAGGAAAGGAAAGGAAAGGAAAGGAAAGGAAAGGAAAGGAAAGGAAAGGAAAGGAAAGGAAAGGAAAGGAAAGGAAAGGAAAGGAAAGGAAAGGAAAGGAAAGGAAAGGAAAGGAAAGGAAAGGAAAGGAAAGGAAAGGAAAGGAAAGG
Source organism: Chauna torquata (assembly GCA_013399475.1). Classification (NCBI taxonomy): domain Eukaryota; kingdom Metazoa; phylum Chordata; class Aves; order Anseriformes; family Anhimidae; genus Chauna; species Chauna torquata. The sequence goes on along the minus strand of VXAL01019408.1, from coordinate 86,948 downwards.
AAAGGAAAGGAAAGGAAAGGAAAGGAAAGGAAAGGAAAGGAAAGGAAAGGAAAGGAAAGGAAAGGAAAGGAAAGGAAAGGAAAGGAAAGGAAAGGAAAGGAAAGAATATTTTAGAAATAAATAATCACTTTATGTCTCTCTGGTTCCTCATTACTCTGTATGAAGTGGAAATTTTATTCCAAGACTCTCTCAATGAAATTCTTTTGTTCAAAAATTTGGAAGTGACAATGAGCATAGGACTTCCAGATGCCATATTTATGGTTTCAAAAATCTCAGCCAAAACAGAATGTGACATGCCTGAGAACCTGACATGATAATGTAAAGTTCCCTCCATCAAGACTAATCACAGTAAATTAGGCTTGAAGCAGGATTTCTTGAGGCCTGGCTCTTCTGAGGGGAATGCAGTGTTGCAACACTGCTGACTGAAATGCCAAAACAGTGTCAAACATTTAGCATTGACACAGATTTGGGATCATACCAGTGACAATGTACTACATTGCTTTTTGGTAAACACACAATTCTCATTTTCTTTCAGCATCCATATACTACAAACAGTTATATTGGAGCTGACTGGTCTAGCCCAACATCATCCATGTCTCTATCTTTTTTTTTTTTCTTTTGATAGACCTGTCTGTTTTAACCTGAAGATCCTCTTCCTGAGTAGTGATAATCAGTAAGAAGAGGATTTTTCTTTCTGTTTGTGTCTTTTTACATTTGTCTAAACTGAGTTTCCTCTGTAGCTGCCTTCCTTGGCGTGTTATTCAGTATCATGAGTGCTTCCTGCAATTCTTCACAACTGGCCCTTGTATTTACTACACTCAATGCAGTATCCTAAGGAGATCAATGCTTTCAGTAATTTTTCTATATTGTTTATTTTTTCCTGAGCTTATGTAGAAAACTGCAAGGCAAAATAAATAATTTTGTTGATGTATTTATGCCATGTTTAGCATTGGAGAGGTCCCAGTCATTAGTAAATATTTATGGCAGATGCCTTTTGGGAGATGTATTTCTGTGTGAGTTAGATACATCACAAATAAACTCTTGAAACTGGAAGCATGACACTACAATCTCAGTTTTTAGTATCTTAGGAATAGCATTTGGCATTATCTGCCTATTCACCAAGACTTTTTCAAACAGAAGTAGAGATTTCTCTGAGCTGGGCTTTGTCCCAGTTTTCTGTGTAACGTGACTTATGAAGGCAACATCCAGTGACATAGTGAAGGATGCAGACTTATCATTCCCCTGGCAAACTGCTCTGGATTTGGTCTAGTAACTGACTAGGCCTACACTGTTCCTAAACCTTGGGAAAAAAAAGTAGTTTGTGATTTACACAAATACAGAAAGTTTGGTAACAGCAACCCTGTTGTTTTCTCCCAAGATCATGGTGAAATAAAAACCTCTTACATTCGAAATCTTGTTACAAGCAAAAGGAATACACCATATATACTTTATGGAGTGAAAAATTTACAGTTAGTCTGGTTAATGTTTTAACAGTCTAATAAAGTTTTAATAGTCTAAATGTTTTAATAGTCCCAATGATTTAATCAGTACAGGAAAGCCTCATTAGTAACATAGTGAAAATCATTAGATAAAAGCGTTCCTATATAAAAAGCTTTTTTTTTTTCTTTTTCTTTTTTTTTTTCCCCTTTGTTATGATCACACTTCTCTCTATCCTAAGGTTTATAACTCAGTTTTTCTCAGGAAGAAAGGGTGGGTTGTGATCAATCTTCATCATCCCAAGGTCTCTGACAGAGGGAATGCAGTGTTAATATTGGGTGTATGGAGAGGGTTCTTTTGTTCCTTTTCAGATAAACTGGAAATTATTTTTTGTAATCTCTCAACACAGTCTACCTCCTTCTCATTTTTTCCCACTGAAAATTGAATGATGAACACTAGCCTCTCCAGCCTGCATTGACATCAAGGTCTTACATTATACAGTGATTAGTCAGACCTGTTCTATATATGGTATTCCCTGAGTTTAAGGCAAAAGAGTTTAGACAAGTGGCACTCAACCACCAGAAAGTTCTCAAAACTGTTCAGGTAAAGGCAAGCACACACAAATCCTGAGACTTTCCTCTTGTCACATCAATACAAAACCCTTTTTTAGTAACAGCTTGTTTAGTGTGCTACAGTAGTGTATTGGGTTTACAGGCAAGGTTTTGGTAGCTGGGGCAGGGGGAGCTGTAGGAGACACCTCTGTGAGAAGGGTCCAGAAGCTGCCTCATGTCAGATAAGAGTCAGCTCCAGCCAGCTCCAAAAGGGACCCACCTCTGGCCAGAGCTGAACCATGAGTGACACTGGTTGTGCCTCTGGCAGAGCAGATCTAAGGAAGGGGAAAAAAAACTGCTACACAACAGCAGCTGGGAGAGAGGAGTGAGGAACAGCCCTGCAGACACGAAGGTCAGAGAAGAAGGAGGAGGAGGAGGGGCTCCAGGCACTGGGGCAGAGGTTTCCCTGCAGCTTGTGATGAGGACCATGGTGGAGCAGGTTGTCCCCCTGTATCCCATGGTGTACCATGTCGCAGCTGATCTCCATGCTGAAGCCTGTAGAAGAGCCCAAGATTGAGTAGCTAGATCTGACCTGAAGGAGGCAGCAGGTCATGGAGATACCCCACAGGAGCAGACTCTGGGCCAGAACTGCAGCCTGTGGAGGAGCCCAAGATGGAACAGGAGATCTGACAGGAGCAGCAACCTGTGGGGTCCCATGTTGGAGCAGTCCATTATTGAAGGAAGGAACCATGGTACAGACCCATGGTGGAGCAGTTCTTGAAGAGCTGCAGTCTGTGGGATGCCCATGTTGGATCAGTTCGGGAAGGATGGCATCTGGTGGGAGGGACCCCACACTGGGGCAGGGGAAGGGAGTGGCAGTGAAGGAGTGGCAGTGACAAAGTGATATGAGCCGACAGTAATCCCCGTTCCTCCTTCCCCTGTGTCACTCAGGGAGAGGAAGTAGAAGCAGATGGATGCAGGGGGAAGGTGTTCTTAGTTTGCTTTTAGTCTCTCACTGCTCTAGCCAGTTATCAGTAGGCAATAAATTCCCTTATGCTGAGTCTGTTTTGCCTATCATGGTAATTAGTGAATGATCTGTCTGTCATTATTGCAACCGATGAGCTTTTTTTTACTGTATTTTCTCCCCTTGTACTTCAAAGGAGGTGAAGTGAGAGAGTGGTTTGGTGGTGCTTAGCTGCCCATCAGTTAACCAGCCCACAGATGCCTGGCAATGGCAGTAATGAGTTTTTGTCTCTTGAGTGCAGGCTAACCATTGCAGATGCTGCTGCATCTGCACCTGGAAAAGGCAGTGTTGTTTGAAAAGCAGTGAAGGATCCTCTCTCTAAGAAAGAGAAGTCATTTAAGAACATTGTCCTGATCCAATCTCATTGCTTATCCTTGGGCTTTAATCCAAGACTTCCAGCTGGTAGCACAGAGATGGTGTGACATAAAGGACTGTGATAGGCTACAAACATCTCTTTTGAAGAACTGCCTCTCAAAGGGAGGAATCTTGAAATGCTTTAAGATCACATATTAGTGGTGAAAATTACATTTTTTTTACACTTGACTTCTGTTTCTTTGGCTCTAGTGTCACCTGTATATATTTCTTCCTGAAGTAACATAAAATAAACAAACAAAAACAAAACAAAACAAAACAAAAAAAATTAGAGACAAGATATCTGTAAATTGGACTTTCAAACAACTTTCACCAAGATATAAAGTAGAAAATGTCCTTTTTTTTTTTTTTCATACGAGGTATTTTCTAGACTATGAAGGTGGAGGGGTGTCATTTTGTCTACAAGCATATTTCCGTTACTGGCAAGAAATCATCATTTTGATTTTCCATATGGAAATTTGAAACTGTTCTTATGGAAGACTTAGATTTTGTAAAAATGTTCTTTAGCTCCCATAGTTTGCATATATTTTTCTTGCTGAATTTGTTCTTCAGACAGTAGAACTTTGATTAGACCAAGGAAAAGTGTTGAGCGGAAAACATATATTCCTTATCCCCTTGTGCACTCATACAAATTTCAAACATACAGTATCTCTGTCATTATTTGCAATTACTGGCATTTTCTGCACCACTCTCTTGCTGAATATTTGCTGAGCTTTTACTAATTTCATAGTAATTAAATTAAAATTTAAGGAGTTCATAGATATGTGTTAAATCAATAGGTAATGATATTCATCTTCTACCCCTTGAAATAATTGAATGCTTTACCTTTTACTTCCCCAAATTCTTACAGCAGAAGTGAGCACACAAAGGAGACTCATTGAATTAAGATGTGGTCGAGTTATTGAAGAAAAGAGCTTGTTGTTTAAGCTGAAATGGGTATTTGGGGAGATACGGGAAACTTAGAAAATCCCATTATTGTTCTATTTATTAAAGACAACTTATGACAGCACTCACACAGCTAATCACATTTATCTCATTACATATGCTGATATGCAACAAACTTGCATATTTCGTTAATAGATTTGCAATTAAGGTAGTTACAGCCATTTACAATACCCAGAGATAAAGTTTAAAAATCCAACAGGTTTAACAGACATTGGGTTTTTCTAAATATTCGATTCAGCAGTAAGTAGTTTTTAGTGTGATTTATAACAATACCTAGACGATTGGTCTAGATGTCAGTTTTAGACTGTCTTGTGGTGCTCGTTTTCATGTTATCTGTTACAAAGCATAGTGCACTTCAGTTTTCTTATGCAGTATATTTACTTCTTGTATATGATACTCTATTTTTTAATATTATTTTAGTTCCAGCAGAATGGAAAATGCAATAAATGTAAGAATTTTGAACTGACAGATACCTACAGGATAAGTTAAAAAGTGAAGTTGTGTAATTTAGATTAGATAAAGAACTGACTTTGCAGGTTATTTTTAAGATTTCACGTTCTTTTCTCTTTCCACTGTTCTGCAGTGGCCATGACTTTCTGCAGAATTTTAAGGTGTGACCTTACATTTGTTGCCTTTGACTTTTTGTTGTAGACATTTCTTTCCAGTGAATTAACACTGTTGATTTTGCACTTCTTTTATCCTACCAGTATTACAGAGTAACAGAATCACAGAATGGTTGAGATTGGAAGGTCCAGCCTCCTCTGGAGGTCATCTGGTCCCAACCCCCTGCTCAAGCAGACCCATTTAGAACAGGTGGCCAAGGACTATGTCCAGAAGACTTTTGAAGATCTTCAGGGAGGGAGACTCCACAACTTCTTTGGGCACTCTGTGCCAGTTGTTGGTCACCCTCCCAATAAAAACTTTCCTGATAGAACCTCCCATTGCCTCTTGTCCTATCACTGAGCACCAGTGAAAAGAGGCTGGCACCCTCCCTTCAGGTATTTATATAAACTGATAAGATCCCCTCCTGAGCCTTCTCTTCTCCAGGCTGAACATTCCCAGCTCTCTCAGCCTTTAATCATGGAATCACAGAATATCCCAAGTTGGAAGGGACCCACAAGGATCGTTGAGTCCAACTCCTGGCTCCACACAGGACTACCTAAATATTAAGCCATATGACTATGCTGTCTTCTTGAACTCTGGCAGGAGTTCACAGGAGAGATGCTCAAGTCCCTTTATCATCTTAGTGGTGATTTGCTTGATTCTTCCCAGCATGTCTATGTCTCTCTTGTACCAGGGAGCCCAGAACTGGACACCGTACCCCAGGTGCGGCCTCATAGAGTCAAAGAATCATAGAATATCCTGAATTGGAAGGGACCCACAAGGATCATCGAGTCCAACTCCCGATTCCACACAGGACCACACAAAAATCAAACCCTATGTCTGAGAGCATTGTCCAAATGCTTCTTGAACTCTGGCAGGCTCAGTGCCATGACCACTGCCCTGGGGATCCAGTTCCAGTGCCTGACCACCTTCTGGGTGAAGAACCTTTTCCTAACATCCAGCCTGAACCTCCCCTGTCACAGCCCCATGCTGTGACCTCCCCCCAGTCTTCTCTTCTCTAGGCTGAACAATCCAAGTGACCTCAGCCAGTCCTCATACATTTTGCCCTCTAGACCCTTCACCATCTTTGTAGCCCTCCCTTGGACACTCTCTAACAGGTTTATCTCCTTCTTATATTGTGGTTCCCCAAACTGCATGCAGTAGTCGAAGTGAAGCCACACCAGCGCAGAATAGAGTGGGACAATCACTTCACTGGACTGGCTAGCAATAGCCTTACCAGTGCTGAGGGGAAGGATCACCTCCTTCAGTCTGCTGACAAGACTTTGCCTAAGGCAGTCCAGGATACCATTAGCTTTCTTTGCAGCAAGGACACATTGCTAGCTCATGTATATGCCTTCATTCTGGGGAAAATATTCCAGAAACTGCCATAAAAAAAATTGCTTGAATCGTTGAATGGATTACTGTGGCGGTTTTACTCTGCTGGGCAGCTGAACTCCATCAGGACCGCTCTCTCACTCCCCCTCCTCAAAGGAAGACAGGGAGAAAACAGGATGGAAGAGGGCTTATGAGTTGAGATAAGGACAAGAAGGTTGCTCACCAATTACTGTCACAGGTAAAACAGACTCAGCATAGGGAGATTAATATAATTTATTACTATCACTAGTGGACTAGAACAGTGAGAAACTAAAAAGAAACTAAAAACACCTTCCCCACTCATCCACCCTCTTCTATCTCCTCCCCTCGAGCGGCGCAGGGGAACGGGGAATGGGGGCTGAGGTCAGTCCATATTTCTTCGTCTGTGCCACTCCTTCGTGGTCACTCTCTGCCCCTGCTCCAACGTGGGGTCCCTCCCACCAGATGCTGTCCTTCCCGAATGGGTCCTGCATGGGCTTCCCACAGGCAGCAGCTCTTCAAGAACTACTCCAATAATGGTCTGTACCACAGGGTCCATCCTTCAGGAGCAAACTGCTCCAGCATGGGTCCTGCATGGGTGGCAGCTCCTACCGGATCACCTGCTGCTCCTCTCCATGGACTGCAGCTCCAGCCCGGAGTCTGCTCCTGCAGGGGCTCTCCATGGGCTGCAGCCTCCTTCAGGCCAGATCCACCTGCTCCACTGTGGTCTCCTCCATGGGCTGCAGTGTGCAGATCTGCTCCACCGTGGTACCCCATGGGCTGCAGGGAGACAGCCTGCTCCACCATGGTCCTCACCACGGGCTTCAGGGGAACTTCTGCTCCAGTGCCTGGAGCACCTCCTAACCCTCTTCTTCACTGACCTTGGTGTCTGCAGGGCTGTTCCTCACTCCTTTCTCCCAGCTGCTGTTGTGCAGCAGTTTTTTTCCCCTTCCTTAAATCTGCTCTGCCAGAGGCACAACCAGTGTCACTCATGGCTCAGCTCTGGCCAGCGGTGGGTCCCTTTTGGAGCTGGCTGGAGCTGGCTCCTATCTGACATGGGGCAGCTTCTGGACCCTTCTCACAGAGGCCACCCCTGTGGCGCCCCTGCTACCAAACCCTTACCAATTAAACCCAATACAATTACTACATAGGTAATTCATCCTCCTTGACTAGTTTGGAAATGTGTTTATTTTGATAGATTAATCAGAGATAACCAGAGAGTTGTAGAGGTCTACATATTTTTAGAGGAAAGGCCTTGTTTCAGAAAGAATCCTATCTAACCATCACATATGAGATCATTTCTCTGTAGTACATTTTACTGGTTAGTACTAAGTGTACAATCTGATTATTGCAAGAAAATATTACATAACCTTTTTTGGTTTTCATCATTTTCTATGGAAAAAGATCCAGCAGGCCATTTCTATGAATTCTGTCCTGTCCCCAGCCCCCATTCTTGGTTTGCATATGATACTGTTTAACTTCCTAGAACAACAACAACAACAAAAAACTGTTTTAAACTGGTCAATATTGGTTTTCAACAACCTCCCTTCCTCAAAAGAAAACAAACAAAAAATGAGAAATTTCTCACTTTTCCGTAAGACATTTCACTTTTAGTAAAATGGACTTTTTAAAGGAAAAGTATATTTTGTGTAATAAATGAAAGCTTATAACTTAACAATATTGGAAATTAACGTGACTCTAAGTTGCTAAATATTTTTGCACTGACTTTTTTTTCCCCCATGGTATCAAAAATTCAGTGTCATAATCCAGCTGTGCTTTCAAAGATATTATATGTTCTTTTAGAACAGAGTAGATTCATTCTTCCCACATTCACAATAGTACAACAGCATAAATAATTACATCTTTCTGGAAACAGAAAACAAGGCTAAGGTCTGGAAATGTAACTTTGTCTCTTGCACTGAACAATGCTAAGTTCAGGGATAGTTGAATGATTTAAATGTAAACTGTTCTTGTAGTCTACAAAAATATTTTTAAAATAGAAGTGAATATGAGAAGGTATTCCTCTTTTTACATCCAATTCTTTTTTATTACCTTAATGAGAAAAAGGAGAAGTCAAAGTGGCTATATTAAAAAAAANNNNAAAAAAAAAAAAAAAAAAAAAAAAAGAGTTTGAAAATAATATATTAGAATACTTATTTTTCTTTAAAATAGCAAGTTGTCTTTGTTAAGGTGTATAGCTGGATGATTAGGCTAGTTTTAGGTATCTGAATAGGATAAAATACTGGATGCACCATGAGAAATTTTTGGATGTGAGAAGTAACAGAGAGAGAATGACAGAAGTTATAGATGGCAACATGAGGAATAGCTGGATTTCAGAAACGGTGAAGGAAGAGATGTGTGAGAAATAGCCATACCTTGCAGGTATTTGATGGGAGTATTGGGAATCATCTTGCCAGGTCAACAATAGTTAGGTAACCTTGTGAGAACTACACAATCTGGGTACAGATGTAGCAAAAATGGGACCATTGGAGTTGAAGTAAAGACAGGTTGTTCATTTAGGAGGTGACAAGGACAGGGGGACTGATGCAGAAGAGCAAAGAATGAACATGGGAAAATGGAGAAAAAGGGGGAATCATTAATCTCAGTAGCTAGCTGTGTTCGTGTGTATGTACTTGCAACTTTGAGACTCACACTTGGCCTCACTACTGGCTTGGGGTACAAACAGGAATGACAGCAAATGCATCTAGCAGAGCAAGGAAAGAAATACCCTGGCTCTTAAACTACACCTAGTTTGTCTTTCCCTTAATGATCTTTGTTTTCCAATTCTTGCACATAGTAAATGAAAGACTTTGGACTAAATTTATTCATGTGTATTGTTTTCTTCTAAAGAATCACCTGAAAGAATCACAGAATTACAGAATCACAGAATGGGCAGGGTTGGAAGGGACCTCTGAAGATCAGTGAAGAAATTCCTCATGGAAGCTGTGTAGTTAGCTCACCTCCCCCTGCAGCTCCTTCATCTGCTGATTTCTCTCCTCAGAGGACACCATCTCCTGTCTGCTGTTCTCTGACACAGGTACCAGGTGGTCCATGTAACCACAGACCCATGGGAGCCTGCCCTGTTGCACTTTTCTGCTCATTCTTCTGCATCGATTAGCTGCTTAGGTTTGCTGCACTCTCTAGAAATACCTGCAAAAAAATTCAGAATAAGTAGCCAAGGCTCAACCTAAAAAACAATAACCGCTCCTTCCCAGTCTTAATTTATTTTTGAAATTGGCATTAAAGATTAATATCTTTCACTAATTATAAGAAAAAATATTGTAAGATAAGCATATCTGAATACAACTTTTTCATTATTATTTGATGATTTGATGACAGAATTGTGATGTGGATAGGAAAAATAAAAACAGAAACAAAAGCACAATGCTTAAGTCATAATTCCCATCTGAGACTTTATAAAAAGGTTGAAGACAGATTAATTTTGAAACTGATAAAATAGAATCTCATCTATTATCAGAAAGAGACCTAGCAACTCAAACCGAATTTCAGCATTTCTAGGCCAAAACTTGTCTCTTCTGTCTATAGCTCCTATTAAAGGTAAAAGATTTTACTTCTTGCAGGTTTTATGGGGAAAAACAGGAGTGATTGCTTTTAAAGATGAAGCTCTGATTAGATTCTGACATGCTACTTCCAGACACAGGAGGCAGAAATATTTGCACATGTCTATAAACATATGCATAAACAAGGCAGTTGAGATATAAACGATGTATATTTGAGTCTAATGTGTCTCAGTGAGTTACTGATTGGGCCGTGCAGGTGACATATTGTTGCAGCACACGGTTAAAAATAAAGCCTTCTTCCCTAGTTACAAGATGGAATAGAAAAGGTGAATGTAAGTCTTGCTTCCAGGTGTGTGTCTTACAACTTAGAAAATAGCAGATTGTGCTGGAAGAGTTCCAACCAGTCAGTTTAACCCTTGTCCCATTCAAAAACCTGACCTTACTGAGCACATCATTGCAAGACATGTCCTTGGTTCAGCTTTAGAAAGCATGCTAAAAGAGTTTCAGTCAGACCATAAAACTTCACTAGGAAATATCCTTCAAGTGATGTTCAGGGCAGACAGAATAATGTACAGCAGGTCATTTGAAATGCTGCCTTGAAATAAGTCTCCCATGGATACAGAACTTATGTTGCAGGGCAGTATTTATATTAAAGGCTCTACAGTCATTGACTTCCTGACTGCTCAAGACCCAGAGGATGCTGAAAGAAGAGAGTAAAAGCCTAAAATAATACTATCTGAAATTAGGTTTTGCAAGAGCAACTACATTAGGTTAAATGACACAGAAAATATTTTTAACAAATCCTCTATAACATATTCAACTATAAATAAGGTAAAATTTTGCATTTTGTATCAAAAAAGTTCATTTCTAAGAGACACACTTTCTACTCATCTAACGTGGATGTCTTCCCTGGTTAGCTGGAAATACAGAACACCAGCTTGTGAGATCCTTAAGAATTTGTTCCAAAGGCTCTCGGAAGACTTGCTTTCAGCAAGGTTTGAAACGGGATGATGAATCTGGCCCATTCAGCTCACTCCACCAAAGTTGAGCATATTTCAGTAGCTTGTCTTCATCTTGCACACATGTGAAAGTGTCTTAGATGGACAAGAAGTTCCAAACTGCTGAAAATACAAGCAGCATAATCTGACCATTCTCACAGGCTCTTTAGCTGTGTGGTGTTGCAGGTTAATCCTGGCATACCTGTAAGAGCAAGATTCCATTTGTTACAGTTGTAGATTACAGTAATAATGCTCTTCCATGGCAATTCTGAGTTATTGCCATATTCAGTTCTCTATATTGCTCAAAGAATTATTTTTGGCTGGTTATCAGTCTTATCCACCTTAATTCTGTAATGAATGTAATAAAACACTTGTATTTCTTCTTGTGGCAGTAGCAAATTAGGTGTGAAGTATTAAACATTAAAATACCACCACCACCAACAACAACAACAACAACTTACTTTTAGTTGTCTTTTTATTTTTATATGAAAGTTTTAATATTTTAAAATCATCTAATTAGAGGTACCTTACTTGAAGGACAGAAACATCATATGCAATAATTACAGAAAAAGGGTAATTTCTTAAAAAAATCTTTTTACTTTCTAATCAAACAATCTTTTCTTGTTTTGCTTGAGTCTTTACAAAGACTGTGCAGATGCCATTGTTATAAGTAGAAGCCTTTAGGAAGTAGAGTGCAGGGAGCAGTGGTCTCCATGCAGACTATATCATTACCAGAACATTTTTCAGAGGTCAGATTAATGGTTAAAAAGCAGAGAAATTCAGTGCCAGCTGGTCTGTAGATTGTAAGAGAGATCAGATAAACTCTTTGGGTTACTAACCTGTGGTAATACAGTGAAACATTGTATGTTGCAAAAATTTTAACACATTGGAAGTTTTGAATATGTTCATAAATTGCAAATTTAATTACATATTAAAAGCCTGTATGTGTGAGTAGTACATAGTAAGATCTAGAAAGGGATATTTCATAATTATTATGATTTTATTTTAATTGTTACATCTCACAATGATACCATGGTGGATATCATGGTGGAGAAAAGGAAGAAGAAGAAGAAGAAGAACAGGAACAGGAACAAGAACAAGAACAAGAACAATAAGAAGACGAAGATTCTTTGTTTTTTTATCTTTTTTTAACCCTCAGCCCAAAGGAAAAATTGTGTTGGTCTTTTTGCCAAATACTTCTTCAAGTATACTTCAGATTTAGAAAAAAAAAATACAATTAATTCTTTTGTTTTGCTTTTTCCCTTTTGCTCCAACGTAGATTGCTGTTATTTTATATGGAATGTATGTGTTATATATGAACAATATGTAGTACTTCTACTTTTTTACCCGTAGCTCTATAGGATTCTGTGCTTATTTTCAAGTAAATGTTACACAAATGGAAAGTACCCACCCTGAAAACTACAGAGTGTAAGAGCATAACCGAAAGATGAACTAAAACAGGAGGTAAGATGTAATAAAAATATGCATTTTTATATTAAAAATACTAAATAACAAATAATATTTTTAATGCTTATGAAAGACATTGCATCACAATTAGTAAAGATGGAAATTCCCTCTTCATTCATAGAAAGGCACCTATTGGAAAACCTGTACAATTTTCTTTAGGCCCTATAGAGAATTACCTCAGGAGATATTTCAAGGATTAAGAAAATAAACTATATAGAGTCATAAATTTTTGACATGCGTCAAAGTTTATTGGACTTTATATAATGCTTCTCATCTATCATATACAGCAGTTCTCACTGTCTGGACCAGCGTGCGATCATTTGTATTTTCCACACTTAAACACCAAGCTCCTTGCAAGTTTCTCCAGCCCTGAATTCCATTTAAAATAAGTTTGCATATTCTTGCACCTTTAATGTGTTTTGCATCTGATAGTTATCACTGTTCATTGTAATCCTTAAGACGAGAATATATTTGACACCTGAGAATAGTAAAGAATCTCTTTTGACAGGTTTCTTTTTAAAATATATTAATGAAAAAGAAGCAGTGACTTTTTAAAGATGATGGGACCGAAAGGCCTAAATCTCCATGGAAGATTTTGGAAGCAGAATACTGGTGTGAGTGTCAAATGTAATTATGCTTCACTACCTGATAATGTTATCAGTACAGATATGTCTGTTCTGTCTTATAGTGTAGTAGTTTGGGTCTACATACAGACCTGTTCATATGTTATCTATATGAATACATATACATTAGGCATGACATTTTTGTATGAAAATAGAGCTGAGTCTTTTCTTTTTTCTTCACAGACAAGGGGGCAAATCACCTAAACTATAAAATTATTCAGAATGCATTTATTGTGCTTTCCATCACAATCACTAAACACCAGAAGAGATGAACACTATAAATCTCCTGACAAAATCAGCTTGCAGATGTGTTTTTGAACAAAGCTTAATATAGTATATTTGTGCAATGTTTTATAAAATATCACAGTAAAATAAAAAAATAAGCAAATTCCTTTCCAGTTTCTGGCTTCAATATATTACACAATTTCTCTTGAGAATTTCCTAGTTATCTTCATAGTGAAATTCTATTTCAGTTCTAAAAATAAAAAATAATAAGAAAAACAAAAGTATTTCTGGTCATGACAAAACCTTTTAATAATACCATATTGCAGTATCTTATGATAACCATACTATCAATCCACATCACCAACACACACATGGACTTTAAAGTGGTAGCAGTATTTTGAAATATATTGCCAAAAATCTCAGCCTGAAGTATTATAAAGCATTTTGATTATGAAGCTGCTCTAAAAAAAAAATGATTTAGTGTAGGGGCAAGAGAAACAAATTACGTGAAAATATGTCTTTGTTAGTGTTTGGTTACTGACCTATACACGGGTTGCTTGTATAACAGAATTTCATGTGATCCCACATCTATTATGCTGAATTGCAGACTAACCAGAAAGTATTATCACCTCCTTAAGTAGGATCTTTCATTACCTTGAATTCTGTTCTTCTTAGATGTGCTCTGAGTTCCATAAAACAGGATTTTCCTCTTTTTAAGTTTAGTTTGGGAGGTTAACTTTTTTTTCCCATTGTATCAGAAATTTAGTTAACCAGTACATGAAGTTACCGTTACTCCTTCCTACACCTTTTGGGTGTATAGTAACAGCCCCTAATAGCTTTACTAGTCCTACATTTTCTTTTCTTTCTTTCTTTCTTTCTTTCTTTCTTTCTTTCTTTCTTTCTTTCTTTCTTTCTTTCTTTCTTTCTTTCTTTCTTTCTTTCTTTCTTTCTTTCTTTCTTTCTTTCTTTCTTTCTTTCTTTCTTTCTCTTTTTTCATTAACATAGTTTGGTAAATAGCTGGTTAAAGTTGTTCTTTCCTTGCTGGATATCTCCTCCTTTAGACTGTGAGAAAACCTTCATACTGGATTTAGAGATGGCTAACCCCTGTTTCTTTGGGTTGTTTGTGAGCTGATGTATCTGTAGCTGTGTCTAGAGTACATCATCAGGCTTCTGCACATCATTGTATGAAAATTTGTTACTGCATATGTTTTATACTATTAAGAACCTCCAAAAGAATCGTGTGTCAAGAGGGTAGCTTAGTAGGAGAATGTAGATTCAGAAAAGATCTTGCTACTTATTAGGCAGGTTAATTCTTGCAAGAATTCACAACGACATATTAGGTTGTATGTTCTGTTAATAGAACACCCTTTTTGCTGGGTAACTGGAATATAGATGTAGAAGAGGTTACACATTTCAGATATGGAACTAATGTCTGAAACTAACCTCTGCAGTTGCCCAATTTGATCAAATTTGGGCTCGACCCTTGTCCCCTCCTTAACATGGGATAAAATCTTGTAAGCAGGACCAAAGACACTGTTTTAAAACTATTTTTAAAACTCTTTTTAAAACTTATCATTTATTTTTATCAGAGGATTTGGTATTTTTTTGATCTCCAGCAGTTCCTAGTTCTTAAAACCTAGACAAGGTACCTCTGTGTTTTAGCAGAGGAAATAAGAAACATTTTTTCAGTCCATAAGAGGTACTGCCTGGAGGGTATACCCAGAAGAACTGAGGGGAAAACAAACAAAAAAAAAAATCAGTAATAAAGCCGTCCAAGGAATATCATTTAATCTACAATTAAAGATATTAAATCCTTTTGTGACTGCTCAGCCATTTCATATGACTAATCTCCAGGATTTACAAACATAATCTGCAGAGGCAATTTTGTGGCAAAAAATATCAAAGTTATTGTCTTTCTTAGCAATTACAGACCAGAGAAAAAGCATGTTCTTAACCTTCTTATGGGCTGCAAAATACACTGAAATACTCTTCATTTCTTATAAGATTGGAAGAAAATTTTTATACTCCAACATCTTTAACAAAGCAATTGTATTGTTTTCTACATTGTAAATAAATATTTTACTCCAGTTCAGAATTATGCTATTCAATACTCAAATTAATTTTTAGAGGTCTTCAACTCATTGCCTGTGAATATTATCTGTGAAATACACAAGGTTTTATGTTTCTTAAGAGCTTCAGTTTTGCCCACCATTAGAAGTTTTTTTGGCATTTGAAGACCTATCTCGAAACAGTAGACCGAAAAATTCTTCAACAGGTGCTACATATTAACTAGTAACCAAAGTCCAAGATTAAATTAAAAAATGAAGTAAACAGAATTTTCTGCTAGTAAAGACTGCAGAGTAAAGCATAATCAAAACTAACAGTTTCTAAGTATGACTTGTCTGTGTTAATTTTAGAAAAAATATACAGCTAAAATTATATGTTGTAATGGACAACGTCTTTGCTAGTAATAGATTTGCTGGGTGGCTAGCTACAGATAGTTTATTTGATGATATTATACCCTGAGTGTTGTATGCCAGTTGTTGGATATCTACTGCTAGGGCAACTTGTAAGAGTAGAATTGAACAAGACCTGTTTAAAGACGTCGTCATAACGTTATTTGGGTAACCAGTGGCTACAGGAATATCAGTTGCATCCAAATAGACCAGTAAATTCACATGATCAGCTTGTGTTGGAGATTATAATCTGGGTGGCTTCACACTCCAGGAACTCCTCTCAAAAATTAAAGGGGATATCAGATTTGACCACCTTTTCAGTGACGTCGGTGGTCTCACAGAGTGATATCAATTTAGACTGACTTTTTGACACAAAAGTATGCTCAATGTCACCAACTTCAGGCTTCAGAAATGTTCAGTTTTAAAACACAGTCAGCAGTCCCAATAATATTATAAAATATTTTAATTCATAGATAGATCCATAGTCTTTGTCTTACATGTTTCAAAATTCCATGTGTTTTAAAATTCCGACAGATTGGAAAATTATAGCCTTCAAAATGTTGCTGTTTAAAGCAAAATATACATTCAGTTAAGTATGTTCAGAGAGAGATCAGTTTTACAGAGAGGTGCACGCACATTTCTTTTTCACTTTGCAAATATGATTAATGCAGCATTTTTGATGTTTCATATTTCATAATAAAAATACTGATAAGACAACATAGGACTTTAATTGGAGTAAAATTATTTTCTATGTAAAATCACAGATTTGGGGGGGTTTATTTATTTATTTGTTTGTTTGTTTGTTTGTTTAATTTGGAACTGGCAGATAAGACCTTACTAACTGCCATGAATTTATGGCATTTATTTCTGCTACCTTTACTTTGAATATTTTGAGATCTTCCTGCCAAAATCCTTTTGGAAAAGCTTAACTAGTAGGTAGAAAATTTCATACTTTCAGATACCTACCTTTCAAAAGAAGTACTTAAATTATGCTTTCTTATAGTGGGTCACAATTGTCATCACAGATGGATCAGTAATGTACAATTATATGCTAGTTTCTGTAGGACATTATAACTTATCAAAAATTTTAGGGATTTTACGGGGGAGTGGTTTATGTTTTAGTATTCTATACTGTAATTTTTTTCTCTGTCTCAATATTGCTGTTGTAACTGTACACAATTCAAATCACCAATAAGAATGTTATAATTTATAATTATACTAATTTTCTTATTTCATTTGACCCTCAAAACCTTAATGAAACCTNATATATTGCTAGTGGAAAGAGGTTTTCATAAATTTTGATGAGATGTCTGTCATAAAGGAAAATGACCAGTAGTTATTATGATATGGTCTTTTACATAATACTGAATATGCTGAAAATGTGTAGCTCAACACATGTATTCTTGCTTTTGATACATCTTGTATTAGTTTCGCAGTGTTGTTATTTCAATTGGTTGTGTAAGGACTGATTCTGTCGGTGTTAAGGATTGGTTCTGTTGTTATCACATCATTCATTTAACAAAAGAAAACCTATATAATAGTCCTATAGGATGTGGCTATCACCAGTGCTCCTACCTGAAATTTGGAAAAGAAAATTTGTTCACCTTACTCAGTGTTCTTCTTCATATTCATGACAAAGCATATGTGAGGAATTGAAGATGTCTGATTCTAAGATGATTATCTTTCAGTCAGATTTCTTTAGTATTTTAGAATTCCAGTATTAAATAGATGGTCCCCAAGGTGTCTTATTTCTGAGCTCTGACACTGCCTACTGCTTTATGGATGTTTAATTTATT
>VXAL01019408.1:48819-69548 GCA_013399475.1 Chauna torquata | reverse complement strand
TTTTTTTTTTTTCATTCTGTGAATAGTTCTGCAAATATAGAATAGCAGATAATGGTGAATGGACAGTGTAGTCAGGAAAATTATTCTGCTGCCTCAGGAGGTAATTTATCTTTCACGTAGATGTCACTACAATTTGTCACTTTTTTAATGTTTAATCTACATCTACCTGAAGTCTTATTTTCCCAGATCACTCCCAGTGCTTATTTAGACATAAAGAAAACTTCACTACAAAAGTAACAAAAAAAGATAGATTCAGTAATAAATAAACACAGACATATTCTTTACTTCAGACTCAACTTTTATTGGTCTGCAAACTGTACAGTAGTAAACACAGCAGAGGATGAAAGGACAACTGGCTACTTCTTTGAGAGGAGAGTCCTGTATGTATGAAGAAAGGGGAACAAGAATATTAGTGGAAAAAAACAGACAGAAAGTGCAGAAAACATGCTGACATCACATAACTATATTCCTGTAGTCCTTTTACTATACTACTGGGAGTGTTTTAAAGCTATTGGATAGCTGAATAATTTACCAGTCTCATAACAAACGAAACATGCTCAATAGTGGCAAAAGCCATGAAAACAATCTCTCTGATCTGCATATTCCAAACTGGTCAGCTCCTGGTGTTTTTGAGATGGACAGAATGACTGAGAAAGCTGTGACTAATATTGTTCCAAAGGAAAGCAAATGGAAGGAATTGCATTTTGATTAAGCCAGATATTGAGTATAAATCCTCTGTAACATCTACACTAAGAATTCTCTCAGGTAGTCCTCATATCAAGGAAGAACCTATGCTGCATAGATATTAAGAAAAGAAGATCTTGCTCGCTACATTAGTCATGAAATTAGGTATGTCAGAAACTACATCAAGTTGTGTGTAGAGAGCAAGTAGAGAAAGAATGAAGACTTTATATCAGACTTCAGGATCTGTGGGTTTTTGTTTGTTTTTGTTTGTTTGTTTTGGGTTTTTTTTCTGTTTTTCTATACTGTACATTCCATTTGAAAATTTCATTGTGCTGGATCTTTGGACCTTAGGAATGAAAAATAGAAAATTGTTTCCAAGCTTATAAAAAAAATTATTTTGCTAGGGAATAGCAAACTGAGTTTGAAGACTGACCTATCTTGCAAACCAACAGAGCTGAGGTGATGTTATGAATGTCTATGCACATATGTTAACAGAAACACAAGGATTTCCTCCGACTTTTATTGTGAAATGGTTTCTGAAGATACTTGTTTAGATAAATTAATTATTGTAAGACTGATTGCTTCTCTGAAGAAACCCTCATGCAATAGATGATAAACTACGTATATATCCTAATGCTTTCTTTTACTCATTTTACATTAGCAGCACCTTGTGTTATTTCCTGTAGTCTTTACTTTGTTTATAGTTTTCATCTGGGTGAGCTGGCAACATCTTGCATTTTGAGGGAAGGATATCTTATTTCCTTCCTTTATTTGTGTTCATTTTGCATTCATGATTCTGATTGTCACATTCCTCTTGAAGTTGCTGGAGATGCAGACAGAAGAGGTAAGCTGCCTGATTTAAGCATTCAAACACTTCATTCAAAAGGTATGAGTAAATTTCAGTAATTTTTTGTTTATTTTTTTAACTGAGAAATCTTTGTAAAATTAGATCAATTTAGAAGTCTTTTGTCCTCATTTTACTCTTGCGTACTTGAATAATTTTCAGTCCACATTTTTTTGTTTGTTTGTTTACTGATGCAAAATCTCTCAAGAAATTTCCCATTAAGCTACCATTAAGATATGTTTTCTGAGCACAACTGTTTCTTTGGGAGAGGCTTCAATTATGGATTTAATTAATTTTCAGTATGAAGTCTGAAGTTAGAGATTAAGTGCAATCAGCATCTTGAACCATTTTTTATGAGAAAGGTAGTTTGCAGGATGTTGAAAACCCAGCACTGAAGAATTACAAGTGCCTAAGGACTAATTATTAAACCAGTAATTCATTTGATGCCTGAGGTTCAGCAGCTTGTCCTTACTGTATCTGAATTACAGAAATTGAATTATTTACAGTTAAAACAAAACAAAACAAACAAACAAAAAACCGCTAAGATATATGAAGGGACTCCTGAAAGCATCCATTCTCCATTTAACTATTCTTCATTTCAATGAAGATTTGAAATGAAATGTAAAAGTTATATAATTTTTTTTTGTAATCATATGCATGTAAGTAAACCACTCCAATATATATTGGACTAGATGATCTTTGAAAGACCCTTCCAACTGAACTGTTCTGTTTCTGGATGAGAAGTGATCGCTCTGTACGTTGGAAGATATGGTGCTCTTACCTGAATTAAAGGGCTGTTAGAAGCTGCTGGAAACAGCTGGTGATGTGCCACAGGGCATGGTCCCCTGCACCGGAGAGAAGCAACCTCCCCAGGCAGAGCACAGGACGGGAACCTGTCCCATGGGTCTCCAGGTACAGGGTCTGCTCAGTGCCTCTGTCAGAAGCTGGGGAGAAGGAAAAAATGTCCCCCTGGGAAGCGTTTTATTCGTAACTTCCCAGGGGACTAAGGAGAAGGTGAATAATCTTTAGCTGGTTGGATTGCCTTTTCCCTTCTTAGACATGAATGTTTCCTTTTGATCTTTTTTTACACTTATTTTGTTAAGAAAAACTGATAAACTGTTCCTCAGCTTGTGTAAATCAAGAATTTCTTTTCAAGAAAAAATGTAAGTTATAAGGTGGAAAGTAGCATTTCAGAGAAAAACAGTGTTTTTCTTCATTTTTAATGATGTTCTGGTAAGGCAAAAAACTAACGAACAAACAAAAAAAACAGCAGCAGCAATAGCAACACCAACCAAAACCAAGGAAACAAATAAGCACCCCCACACACACAGACACAGACACACACAAAACCCCCTCATGTCTTGGCCTCTTAAAAGACATAGAAATGAACAACAAGCAAACATACATAGAATTCAATAGATTAATGATGGCAGATGTTCCTTTGCTGCCTCAAGGAGTCAATACTTCAACAAGAGCGATGCTGTATCATTGGGATTCAACAGTAGTTCTGTCCAGCAGTCCAAGTGAGTTCTGAAAAAGTCACTGTTCTGCATGAATAGGTCAGAAAAACTGGCATTCACCCCATGATCTCCAAAGGGAAGACCTACCCTCGTTACGCTGGCATTGCTCATGATGACTAAAGATGCAATATAAACGTATTTTCTGGTTATCAAACAAAAGCAGCCGATCAATCCCAGCCTTACTATCCAGAGAAAGACAATTTTGACTTCATCCCACTCATCACAGAATAACGCAGAGATCATAAAAAGGACTCTGGTATGACATATGTGTTGCCATCAGCTACAAGTCCTTCACAGCCTTTTGCTTGGCCTTGCTATTTCTAAAGAGTGGCTACTCCATACCTGCTATGGTTAAATCCCACATTTCACACTACAACATGTGACTCTAAAAAATAAATAAGAATGGACTCCTATGTGAATTATACTGTGGCTGTGTGTTTGTTTAGTTAAATCACTATTGAAAATGCTTGTCTCCCTGTGCTTTCAACAATGTCTTCTGAAATCTGAGTTCTGAGGATCTGGCTCATGTCACAGTTGTCCGTACGACTGCCTTGACGGAGTTTAGAAAGTGTCATGGAGGCAGAGGAAACTAAGCCTCTGCTTTCCAGTGTCCTTATAAGCAGGTGAAATGAAATTACAAAAGCAGAGTCATGGTTTCTACAGTCTCCTTGTATCATCCCAAAGTACCTTTGAAAATTTTTTTTTTTTTTAAAAAAAAAAAAGGTCCCTAAAAATTCTTTACAACCAATATGCTGAAACACTGGCAAGTGATTTTTTTTAGCATATTTACAGAAGAATTTTGTGCTTCTGTTGACACAAATGTCTCAGTCTCTGTCAGAGATGTGTACTTTTAGGAATTTCTAATTTCATTTGACAATTGACCCTTTTAATTCTATTAATCTAAGCTTGGGGATATTTTTTTTTCATTCCTTTCTACTAATATATAACTGAAAATGCTGTTAAAATCTGTCCTGTGTTTTAAGTAGTCTGCTACGGAAAAAGCCTGATTTCTGGACTGCCTGGAAAAGAGTATTTTTAGAAATAATATTAGACGGGGAAAAATAACACTTTGGTTTTTAATGTGAAAACAATCCATAAAAGTCTTTTTTAATTTCAAAAGAAGGACTCATGTTCTGACTTACAAAATGTAGCTGAGTTTCCAGTAAGGGTGTATAAGAAAAGCTACCTTTGGTGCTGGATGAAATAATGTAATAAATTTTCAAGTCATCCAAAATGCTTTCAGTATCATAGTTCTTGCAATGTGAAGCTATCAGAATATTTATCAGATATAATGTTTTTGCTTAAAGTGCTTTCAGTCAACTGAATGGCTTAACTGAAGAAATGTTAACTCTAAATTTTTCAGCAACATAAATTGTGTGGATCATTTTGCTGTAACTTCCATAAATAAATAAATAAATAAATAAATAAATAAATAAATGCATATTTAACAATACAAACATTGCCTGTCTGTCCACCCATGCAGTTAAGCATCTGGCAAGAGAATCTCTGGGACTGTCTGAAATTCTTACAAGGAAATGTCCTGGAACATTGAATCAAATGCTTTGCTGTGAAGGTGGCAGGACTTCAATCAACCACTTTGTCTCAAGTAGGTTTACTGTCTCAAAGCTGTTCGTTGTCTCATATCAGCCCATTGTCTCATTTACGCAGAAATTCACTGGGGAGTCCCAGGATCACCCAGGGAATTGGTGTATTATATGTGTACACAGACCACAGTTCTAACTCTAATACAAACTTGAAATTCATCCTTATATCACAGCTATGATTTAAATGCATGAATCCTACAATCCATGAAAAGATAACAAGAAGTCTGTTGCCCATTTGGTATCCATAGCCTGAGGTTAGGACTCTGCCTGTGTTTTCAAAGACTGGAAGAAGATCGTTCATGTTTAATATGAGTGAAGGTAGTTCAGATAGCAAAGCCACCTCACTCACTTGCTGTGCCTTTCCTGAAAACTTGGTTCACATCTTCCCTTGCCTGAGGAGATCAGCCTGCATTCCTCAAGAGGAATGACCAAAACACAGGCTATAAATTATTCTCAGATAGGAGCATATTTTTTCAGTCTTGACAGTTCATATAACAAACTTTGGACTGTTTGTTATGTAGAAATCAATGTCAGAGAGTTACTGGGTCAGAGTGGGAAAGGCAGCAAATGGGAATATGGAAATTCAGAAAAGAAGGAATCTAGCAGCTTCCAGTTTCAGGCTGCTTGATGAAATTTATGTGAAAAATTTATAGCATAGATATGCTGACAGTCCTGGGAGGCAGCACCACATTCTCCATTGCTGTGCTGTGTGAATAAGGCATGTGTCAAGCTACTGAGCACTCTGCAACACACCAGGTGGAAATGGAGAAACGTGTAATGAAGGAGAACTTTAAAATACAGTTCACTAGCAACAACCTTATTTCTTTAGGTGACTGATTAAGAAGGAGTTATGTGGAGATTTTCAGGACTGCTTTTTTAAACTTGGAAGATTTTGTTCTAACTGTGCTCTTGTGTGTCTTTGAATAGGAAAAAGAGCGTTCAGCAGGAGATCGTTTCACTTATTTAACTGTAAATCAGCTAGGTAACTTGTTTGATCATGTGGAATTGGCTGGAGGACAGTCATCCAGATTGTGAAAGAAGGTCAATCAAGATTGAAAAAAATGTTCCACTAAAGTCTTTGCACACAAATTTAACTTTTCTTTCTTTCTCTCTTTCTCTCTTTCTTTTTTTCTTTCTCTTTCTTTCTTTCTTTCTTTCTTTCTTTNTCTCTTTCTTTCTTTTTTTTTTTTTTGTTATTTAATCTAGTGCTTTCCCTCTCACCTTTCTGTTTGTAACAGCTCCTCGTAGCTTCTGTGATTCTAACAGAATAGAAAGACCTAAAACCTTTAAAGCTGTTATGAACATATATCTAGAAGAGAGATAAGGATTTTTTTTTTTTTTACGCCTATGCATTCTTTACATGCACGTGGATTTCACTGCTGCTTCTTTTCAAAGTCCTTATTGTTTCTCTTTTGCATTTGCACTGCTTTAAGAGAGCTAGTATGTCTTTCATACAATCTTTTTTAAGTTTGGCCCTTCCTGCACATCTTTTTTCATTGTATGAGTTCAAATGCTGGAGGATATCAAAGCACAGGTTTTTTGGGGAGTTTCAGTCACAGTACGTCTCACTTAGGGAAATTGCTGCTCTGACAATTTTTTCCCTTTTTAATTTTGTGTTTTATGACAAGGTAAAACCCATGGTCAAGGTCAGCCTGGTTTTCCTTGAGCTTAAACACACACTCTGTTGACAGAGCAAGTGCTACTTTCTTTAAATTGGCTGCTGTGAATAGAGAAAAAAGGTTATGTTTTAAGTCAGTGGAGGGAAAAAAAAAAAAAAAAAAAGCATTATCTCTTACAGTATTTAAGCATTTGTTTGTTACCTGATAGTTTTTAAGTTCTCATTCTTTACTTGAGTAGTCACTCTGTATTTTAAATATATGTTTGTGAACAGCAGTACCAGAAATGTCTTCATTTGGCTTTTGGAAGCTCTTACATGTTCATATTTCTTGCTGAAAATTGACTTTTCAACCTGAATAAGTGACACTTCCAAGTATATGATGGCCAGAAAACAGCTCATAGAACTATATTTGAGGTCATGGGCATTTTCTTTCAAACATAATGGAGAGTGAAGGACGATAAATATAATAGAAATACTAACTCATAAATAAAATAATACGAAAAAAAACAACAACAAAGAAAAAGTTGAATTTTGTGATGTGAACCTGACTCCAAAATGACCAGGGATGCAGAAACTTATGATTTGGTGAGGCTTACTATACTCCCAGTCTGGTAGAGGTTCCTTTCAGAAATGAACAATTTCTTTGTCATTCACTACCTGGAGACTTCTCATCTTGGGATTTCAAAAGAATTACTGCAAATTTTTGTTTGTATGGGAAATATTTGTATACAAAATCAGGACAGTTTTCACCACATCCTCATTTTCCTAGCAACATAATGAAAAAACTGGGAATTATAGACCTGAATTATTGCTGTTTTGTTTTCTAGTTACCTCATCCAACTGTCCTAAAAAGTGATAGCAGCAGAAAACCAAAAGCCAGTACGTAATTTTATTAGTGAATAGAACAATAGTGATAATCTATGGTATTAAACTACAGCTGTGAATTTAAAGATTAAATCCTAAATCCTCAGGATTAAATACCCTAATTAAACTTTCTAGAAATTAAAGAAAAAATATAACTTTTTTTTTTCTTTTTTTGGGGGAAGAATGCTTTACAAACATGCTTTTTAATGTGATGTATTTATGCAATTAATGTAATACAAAAAAACTCCATAACAGATAGTAGACGGTAAAAGGTTTCATTGTGTGGGAATGCGAGGTGTCACATTCTTGTCTCACTACTTTAGTTCTCAAATTACAAGGCGGGGTGGTTGCCTAAGCCAGAAAAATATTTTGGATATAACTTTTCCTAGTACTTTACTTATCCACTTGAAATTGATTCTAAACTGGGCAAAATCTGGCATATGCATTTAAACTCCAAGCAGTACTACACCACTAGGCAGGACTTGCAAAAATGCCTAAAGATATTTATACTATTGGAAATTAATACAGAACTTCAGTTTGTGGCGTTTTTCACTGAAGAGTACTACAAAATTGAAGTGAAAATTGAGTAAGTAATTTGCTCTGAAATTTACTACGATGGAATAATGTATAATAAATTTTTCACTTTCAAGAAAAAGCAATGCATGACATGACTTTTATTCTATTTGTGGGAAAGAATTTAATAGTTTGAGTTATGTGGCAGCAGTTGTTAATACTTGTTTTAGTTATGCATCAACTTTGATTTAGTAATACACTTCAAGGTAAGACTGCATATACATATTGTGTAGGCAACAATACAATTCAAGTTTGATAGAGAACTAAGAAAATTAGCACACTGGGACTTTTTAATAACTTAATTTGTGGAAATCTCTAGCAGACAGGAACTTGTTATTTCCATGACCAATACAATATAGGGTAAAGAATTTAACCATTTATTCTAATCCTATGATAATTCTAGCCAAATAATAAATTCAAATATACCTTTATCTAAAACCAGATATTATTAGAGTGTTTTGATAGCTTTTTGGCTACACAGTGAAGCATGTTTAGAAAACATTATGACTTTTTTTTTTTTCCTCATAGATTCCGCTATGGTTGATTTAACCACTGCTTTTCATTTAAGATAGATGCAGAAAAAAAGCTGTATGTCATTATCATATAACAATTGCTGGGCTGCTCTAACATTTTAAATGAAGGAACTTCGTTTTGAGAAAAATGTACATAAAAAAAATCAGGTTCATTTTGGAGAACCATGAAAAATACGATTAGACTAAAAAGAAAAAGAAAACAACCATATTTCCATATAAAAAAATCAAGACTTGGAATATTCGTTCCATTATTCAGCACTGGACAAAGAAACTTTTTGCCATTTTTGGTTCCTGTTGAATTAAAGAGAAACATCCTATTCCACAGTGGAGAGAAAGCTTAAAAATATTTCCTTCAAGTGGCAATTGCCTTAGAAGTTATAAACTAGTTTTTAAGTTTAGTGTTAACAAGATTCAGAAAAGTCCAAAGGAGACACTTGCTCTGAAAATTATTTCTTTCTTCCTCTAATAATGGGCTTGAGTTATAGGAGCAGCCTGCAGACTACATTATACTTAAACAAAAGGCTAGCTTCATTAGCGAAAGTTTTACAGGGAAGCAGGATCAGGTAAACTTGCTGAGGACCCCAGATCACTTAGCAGAAACAAATGGGCTCCTATGAGGATGAGATTCATATGTTTTAGCATGCATCTATATGTTTTCACTATGTTAATGAGCTTATTCCTAAAGACCTTTAGTATTTTTCCTGCCTTGATGACTTTTTGGTGTTGTTGAACAGTTGACGCTTTGCTACTGCTTGTTTTGCTGGTTTTCAAAAAGATTTCTATCATATTAATCCTCTGCAATATTTTATATAGCCAAATTCTGTTTTGGTTTTGTTTTCCTTTCTCTCTCTCTCTCTGTGTTTCTTTGGGTAGTTTTAAGGAACACATTGGCTTTTTATTTGTCATGAATTTGGGTGTCATGAATGCAGTACTCAGCATCTTTGATCCTACTCTCTAAAGAAGTATCTGGCCAATTAGCTTCTAATTGAAATAAGAACTATGGATGTCTGTTACACACCTCATTTGATTAATTTTTCCTGACTTTCATTGTTGGCTCCAGGCAAAAATGCAAGATTGAAAAGGAGAATAACCAGAATAACCATACTGCTTAATAATATGAAAATGAAACAGAGAATGATGACAATTCAGAGGGTCTCCCTGTGCTCATGGGGAGCCACTTTTCTGCCACAGCCCTGCTATTTGCCATGGCCATACCCTGTGTGATCGCAAGACTACCTGGGACTGGTTGTCTACTTGAAGGCCTTGCTGCCTTCTTTAGCCCGGAAGTACCTCAAGAGCCCTCATATAGACAGATATAGCTATGTGCAAGTACAGAGTATGCACATAGTTAGAGATATTTGTGTATATATGAACATCCCTTTATATATATATACACATACATATATATTTAAAATTTACAAGTACATATCAATATAAACTATTTTTGTTTATACGTATAGATGAAGATTTATATCTCTTTTATATATAAGCACATATTTATAAAACTACGTACATAAAAACTGCTTAACAATTGATAATAAACTTAATTATTAAAGTGTGAATATGAATAGGAAGAAAATTAAATAATTTTTAAAAAAATCAGGCTTGGAACTGGTACTTTACAAGTCTGCTGAACAAATTCTGACCTGTGTGGACTGGGGTGAGTAGAAGAGAGGGTTGGGAGTGTGCCACAGAGAATGGGGCTACACAGACTACACATTTGTGGCCCAAGGGGGCAACCTCATGACCCTGCCCAAAAGGTCCTGCCCAGCCCCAGGTCCTGGACAGTTGCATGATGTTCCTGGGGCAGCCTCTGGGCTTTGCACTATGCTGCATGATGTGCTGGTAACATGGCCACTGAAATGGAAATCCATTCATCAGTGCTGAGATGTTTGAGAAACATGTTTGAGAAGCTATTTGTGTCCTTAGCCATTCTAGCTGAGTGCTCTGGCTTGACCCAGCCAAGCCATTGATTTGTATTTAAAAACAGATGCAAGTTCATGGATTTTTAGTGAGTTTTCTCATGGATAAGAGTTTTGTAAGATCTACCATTTCTGGCCACTGGCATTATTTTTAACGGAAACTGATTATGCTGGAATCACTAAAAATCTGTGTCTTCCCTTTTGAAAACATGTCCTGCATGTTGTGAATCTTAGCATATGTCAGGTAAATCATGCCTGACAAATCTGGCAGCCTTCTACGATGGCAATACAGCATTGGTCAATAAGGGAAGATCAACTGATGTCTTCTACCTGGACTTGTGCAAAGCATTTGACATTCCTACACAACATGCTTGTCTCCCAGTTGGAGACATGAGTTTGAGGGATGGACTACTCAGTGGATAAGGAGTTGGCTGGATGGTTGCACTCAAAGAGTTGCTGTCAACAGCTCAATGTCCAGGTGGAGACCAGTGATGAATGGCATTCCTCAGGGGTCGGTATTGGGACCAGCACTCTTTAACGTCTTTGTCAGTGACATGAACAGTGGGATCAAATGCATCCTCAGCAAATTTGTGGACAACGCCGAGCTGTGTGGTATGGTTGACGTGCTGGACAGAAGGGATGCCATCCAGAGAGACCTTGACAGGCTTGAAAGATGGTCCCTTGTGAACAACATGCAGTTCAATGGACCAAGTGCAAGGTCCTGCACCTGGGTTGGGGCAATCCCAAGCACAAGTACAGGCTGAGCAGAAAACAGATTGAGAGCAGTCCTGAGGAGAAGGACTTGGAGGTGCTGGTTGATGAGAAGCTCAACTTAAGCCACCAAAATGTGCTTGCAGCCCAGAAAGCCAACTGTATCCTGGGTTGCATCAAAAGAAGCATGGCCAGAAGGTTGAGGGAGGTGATTCTCCCCCTCTACTCCACTCTTGTGAGGCCCCACCTGGAGTACTGCATTCAGCTCTGGGTACTCCAACACAAGAAAGACACAGATCTGTTAGAGCGAGCCCAGAGGAGGGCCACGAGCATGATCAGAGGGCTGGAGCACCTCTCCTGTGAAGAGAGGCTGAGAGAGCTGGGGTTGCAGCCTGGAGAAGAGAAGGCTCTGAAAAGACGTCATTGCAGCCTTCCACTACCTAAAGGGGCCTACAAGAAAGCTGGGGAGGGACTCTTTATCAGGGAGTGTAGGGACAGGAAGAGCAGTAATGGTTTTAAACTAAAAGAGGATGGATTTAGGTTAGATATTAGGAAGAAATGCTTTACTATGAGGGTGGTGAGGCACTGGAACAGGTTGCCCAGAGAAGCTGTGGATGCCCCATCCCTGGAAGTGTTCAAGGCCAGGTTGGATGGGGCTTTGGGCAACCTGATGTAGTGGAAGATGTCCCTGCCCATGGCACGGGGGTTGGAACTAGATGATCTTTAAGGTCTCTTCCAACCCAAACCATTCTATGATTCTCTGATTCAATGATACTACTTATCTTAAAAATGGTGATAACTGTGATCCATCTTATCCTCTCCCGCTTATATTGGAGTCTATTTAAATTTTCAACTCTGTATGGAGAGTATGGTCTCCCTTACACTACATATTCATGTATTTTGACATTGCAGATTCTCATCTGAGGGTCTTCTGACTGCCACAGTAGAAAACATAACCTGTTTTTGCACTCAAGAGAGTAACATCCTCAGTAGTTTATGATATTATTATGTTGATGAGCTTTCTAAATGGACTTGTTTAGCTTCCTCTAGACACTTATCTGGAGTGTGTCTTTTTAAAGATGATTAACAACTTGCAGGTGACAGTAATTCCAAGAAAAATCTGTGAAGATCTGCTTCTTCTCACATAAAAATACAAGAGAGATTATTTTAACAATTAGGTATGTCAGATCAGAATTCTATCAAATTCCTAGTTAATTAACATCTTCCTCTTTATCTGGAGTTTAAACAAACTTTTTTGACAATTCTTCAGAAATAAATTAGTAAAACACTAATTTATAATAATCTGGTTTAGCAGGAATCACACTTTGATTATTACACTGTAACCCATAACAATGTCAGAATAGTAAAACTACAATCTAGTTGTTTATATTTTCACCTGCACAGATTTGATCTTCGTATAAAACAAAAGATTTTTATTGCAAGTCTTACAAGAAATACCGCTTTAGGTCTAAAGCACTGGGCATAATAATGATGGCCATCTTAGTTTCTCTTTAAAAGATCTTCCTTCTGCTACTATTCTTTAGCTAGTATTAGCTCTAAAGACAAATATGCAAATTAAATTTCAGGACAACTTAATAACCACCTTGTAATTGCATCTCCCTAGCCACAATATATGATATCTAGATCCTCAAATATTTACTTCTAGTAGTGTAATGACATCTATGCCTCTTCCTTGCTTGGTGGCCAAGCACAGTTCATAGGTTGGGAATATATTTTTTAAGATGTGCTTGAGCCCTCCAGTGGCCACTATAATTTTCTTCGTTTTGGAAACTGCCAATTAGAGCAGTGTTTATTTAGTTAGACCCTGAATCTTTATGTATACAGAGCAATATGTTCACATGAAGGCAATGCATCAAAGTATTTTGTTATTGAGCCTGAATGAGCAAAAGAATCATTTGCCTTAATGGCAGAACCCATGCTCCCAATTCTCCCAGAACATCAATGGCAACACCATTACTGTATATCTAATTTTCTTTCTTTTAACAGTCTCAGTATGTGTTTTCTCTGGGTTCTTTGGGTTTCCAGGTTGCCTTCGACTAAGTTAAGGAAAAGTATGTGTTACCATCAGGAGTAACAAATATAACATCAGGAGCTGAAATACAAAGACAGGGGCTACAGCTATCAGGGCACTGTGGAAAACATAGGTGACTATGGTGACAGGTTGAAAGGTACTGCAAAAATCATAGCCTTGAATAAAAAAGCGAGAAGGAGAGACAGTGTTTCTCAGCATAGTCACAACATCCCTCCTATACTTGCTTGAAGGGTTTTCTGGGTATCTTCACTTTTCCCTGGTAATTTACTGTGCTGCGGCTGCCAAAAAACTTCCCCAGCCCAGTAACAAGTACCTCTGCCCGCTTTGTCCTCCATCCAGGTCCCTGGACTGGAGGGGTGAAAGGAAGCAGCAGGATACCGCAATGTAATTACAAGTGTAATTTCCATTCCCAACAGAGGTCTTTTGCTTTCTAGTCATAGAGAGCTTCAAAGTATCTTGCAGTCAGTAGATTTCTTTCTGTTTTTGTGGTAGGCTGTGTAGGTAGCAGTGCTGTTCTTGCAGATTCACAATGCTGGTGTTCTTAATGTCTTTCCTGTTCCCTGAAAAAGCACTTTTCTAAATCCCTAATAACAAACTGCTTGGCCACAGAAGTAATTGTCGAAGTGCAACAAACTGACTGCATGTGAAGCCTCCAGAGGCCTGGGCAGCTGCAATTTGCTGCCGTTTTATAGCTACTTTATCAACTTCCTGAGCACCTTCTGAGCTTTCGGTGGAGAAGCACTTTTTCTACAAATATGGCAGGATACCACAATGCTACACCAGTATTGCNTTTTTTTTTTTTTTATGATTAGGGGTTCTTTAATTTAGTTCATTCTAATATTTTAAAACAGACCGTTTTTCTTCTTGTTTTCTTTTTCTTTTTTTTTCTTTTTTCTTTTGCCTTGTTCTTGTTGCCTGTAAGTTCAACAGTTTGAGGCAAAAATGTATTTCAAAGGCTACAATAAATTTTATACACCTTTAGTGATCTTTCACTTGTTGTCTTATTTTGCTATTAATACTATTTTTGAAACAAGTAACAAAAATCTATGAAAGCAAAAGGATATTTTATTTTTCTCTGAAGAAAAAACTTTCATCTCATTCTTTTGCACTATAAGAAAAAAAATGACAGGTTGTTCTGTTTGAAGATCTCGTTAGCCCCTAAATCTCAGTTTTTAGTATTGTATGGGTTCCCCTAGGAGAGTGGGGATCTGCAGTATTTATGCATGGCGGCCAGTGCAAGCTGGTCTCCAGCCTGACAAACTATACTGCTTCTTATACACATTTGTAGTTTTACATTTTACCTTTCTTTTCACATTAACTTTAGTGAAGTTTTTGGATCACAGCAGGAAATAAAGGATGTATCAGTTGCTGCTGTTTTAGTTATCTTCAGGCTGCCTTCTTCCTTTGCATCATTTTCTCCTCCCCACTATCAGATTTTTGACCTTATGAACTCATACATTTCTTCTGACTGTATATACATCGGAAGCTATAGTTGGTGATATTTCAAATAGTTCCTTACACACTTTTTCAAAGTTCCTTAAACTAAATAAGGAAATCCTGAACTTAATTTGCCACCATAGTTGAGTACTTGACATAATGATGTCATATTTCACTTTTGCTTGTGTTTGTTTGAGTATGGAAAAGTATTTCTTTGTGCTATAACTGTGGGCCACAGTAGTCTTTATTTTTCATATATGCGCTTTCTGCTTCGTGATACCCAGTTAACATTGTCTGTTTCTTCTTTAATGGGATAAATGAAAAATGCTAACTTAACACGTTTTAGAATATTAAGTATTTGAACACTGATTTTTGTTGTTGTTGTTATTCTTATATGTTTGTTTGTTTGCAAGTTCAATTTGAAATTAATGTAGAAACTTTTTAAGGGAGGAAATTTTTAAGTGTTGTTCAAATAACATTGTTGTAGAGGAAGATCTATAAAGAATGCATTCCTCTTTCTAATGGTCTACTGTTTTTAGTTAAGGTAAATGTCAGCATTTTATGCACTTACTTTGGATTTGATTGTGCTAAATTCTTTGTTGCCTGGAAACCTCCACTCTATTTATCCAAAGACACTTCTGGAATATATGCCCACTAGCATATTATGTGAGTCAAATTTTACATTAGCCAAGTTTCGCATTATATATAAAATGTGTTAAAATCATGGAAAAAATACAAGTACATGGAGGTTTTGTTCAGAGCATTTATGGCCAAATTAGAGATTGTCAAAGGAAAATTAGGAATGCAGTGTATACAAGGACAAAATCACACAACTTGGCTTTACAGAATCTCAAATTTATTTACTGAACAGGGTGGATATAACACATTGACAGTGATTTCTAACTGAAGACTTCTATTCTGTGGTATATGCACACCTCACACTCACGCCAGACCAGTACCATGGTCTCAGGGGAAGAGGACACTCACTCTGACAGTTGCACATTTGGGGTCCTTGGCTAGTAGCCCAGAATCCATATGGAGCAGTTCCACCAGAAGCTCAACCATTCTGCTACCCAAGGTGGTGTTGCGTGTCCATGGATGTGTTTCCCCCAGAGGTGCTTGTGTTCTCACTGCTTATTACTTTCTATATTAGACTGACAGCATATGCCACAAATGGTCTTGCTAGTCATATAACTAGGCTGATCTCCTTGACGCCCTCCACATCCAAGGCTAATTAGCAGTTTTCTATCACCTTCTGGTCTGCAAATATGCTACAAAAATCATGAATATGGAAAATGATAAATCAGCAAGTTAATCTGTTACTTCTCTGAAAGCAATTAATGGATTAATCTAGCCAATTAGAGCTGGTTGTCAGGGTTTCACTTATCTGCATGGTGCTTTTAGGTAGATTTTACCCCATGATTCACATGGATCCACATGGCTTTACTGATTCATATGGCGTTGTTTCTACTGCTCAAAAAAAAAAAAAAAAAAAAAAAAAAAAAAGGAAAAAGAAAAAAGTTTTATTTATCCTTTTTGTCTAATTAATGGTGGAGTAGGAAGAAATATGTCCAAAGGCAACACCTTGTATTTGCATGAAGTCTTCACTAAGGTCATCTCTGAAGCACTGAGGTATTGCATGATGTACTTTATGCATTGCTTATCATGTTGAGCAGATCCATAGGACATATAATTCTCAGAAGTGTTAGCTGAAAAAATGTCCAGGGCAAAGTACAGTTAACAGAGGAAAAGCCACAAGCCACTGTGCTGATAGATACTTTCCCCCTTGCATTTACTTTTGTTTTGGTTCAAATACCAAGTGACAGGATCCATCCCATCACAGATGGGCATCCAACATACTTCCAAGCCCAGTTCCAGGAACCGAAGGAACCAAAATAAGATTTATGGAGGTTTGGAGATCTCTTTATTTCCTTTGAGAAGGAGTTTCAGAACTATCAGCATTGAACTTTTTTATTTTTATCTTTAAAAGGAATGAGCCTTCCACATAATAATCAAACTTAGTATTTGGTGACTTAAGAATAAAAGATCAGATTTGAAATCTGGTGTTAAAAATAATGAGACTTGGCAGTGTTTCAGTCAATAAAGATAGCAGAACCAGAGCATTATATTGTCATAATTCTAAAATTATGCAATATCTATAATATTATGCCCTATTATCCAAAATGAGTTTCCCACTGAAGTAGGTATTATAAGTAAATCTATCCACTACTGTGGTCCAGAGTATATCTACATAATTTCAGTTTGCACAACCCTTGCTGTAGTTAATGGGTATCAGCCAAGCAAAACACAGGGATCTGAACAAGCACCAGATTATATTTCTTTAAGAAGATTTTGTGAATATTTATCATTCTTTTTAGAATAAGGTGGAATTGCTCTGCTCTGATGGGCTTCTATGGTAAGAATTTTTAAACACTACGCCACAAGTAGCTGAAGCAGAGGTCACATATAAATTAGAAACGAATCAATCAGGATATAATTAATAATACTTTGCCCTGAAGCTAAATATTAGCATACTAAAACAGTATAACAAATAATAGCATACAACTAGTTTGCAAATGATGTTATGGCATAGCCAGACACAATGTATACACATTTCAAATACTTATATGAGTAATGTGACCACCAAAGGAGCATGTTTGTTTAAGTGCACATAAGAGGTAGTCAGAAAATGAATAGATGCAAAATAAAGAACATGATAAACACAGGGGACTACAAATATGCAGGACATCCTATCCAATATACAGGAAGTTCAACTGTCAAGAGCAAATACAAAATAAGTAGTATCACGTGCAATTGAGATCCCTCTTTTGGGAGGGATAAAGCCAGGTAACATAAAAACATCAGGAAGCAAGGAAGAAGAAACAGAGTAGCCTATTGCAATTCCAATCCCTGTCATCAAAGAGCTCTCAAGACTGATCATCTTGACCTCAGCCACTAAGACCACCACAAACTGTAAGCCACCAATGCTATCTACATGCCATTAGCTCTGTGGTATTGTGTACTCACACACAATTTGGGTTATAAATGTTAAGGAGTAGCAGTTTTGTATACATAGTGATGTTGATTAATAACTGTAAGTACTGTTAGTTAATAATCATAAGAACTAATCATTAAACAAAGTATGTTGTTAATAAATTATTTTTTTAGAAATTTAAAGCTGGCCTGAGCTCATGGTTTTCTGAATTTACCATGGTGCTCTGCAATTCCTTAACTTATATAATTATATATTCATATATAACTTTATATATGTGTGTGTAGATGTATATGCACACATATATGTACATATACAGCTGTATACACACATATGTAACTGCAACACAAACAGTCACATTACCCATGTGGCTGTCCACCCATCCAGACTGTAATGTCCCAATTTGATTAAAAGGATATTATAGTATGCTGTACAAAACCTTGGTAAAATCAAAGTAAATGATATCCATTGATCTCCATTCATCTCCAGACACAATCATTTTAATCTAAAAGACAATTCGATTAATCAGGCATGATTTATCCTTGGTAAATTCATGCTGTCTGTTCCCAGTCACCCTTTTCTGCCTTTGGTGTCCAGAAACAGGTCCATGAGGACTTGCTCCATAATTTTCCCAGAGAACAAGGTGAGGTTGACTGGCTTATAGCTCCATGAATTACCCTTTTGACCCATTTTGAAGGTGAGTATAACATTTATTTCTCTTCAGGCATTGGGCACGTCCCCTGATCTCCATGACTTATCAAAGATGATAGTGAGTAGTCTTGCAAGGACGTCTCCCAACTCTCTCAGTAACCCCAAATGCAGCCTGGCTGATTTCATGGCCTTGTTTAGGTAAAGTTATCATAAGTAACCTTTGACTCAACCCTCATTTACTGTTGGTAGCTCTTGTCCCCCTTGAACACCTTCACTAAGCTCAGGTATCATTAGTGATTGGAAGATGAAGTCACTGAGTACCACTTCCTTATTTGTGCCCCTTGTCACTAAATAACTGTTGTGGTTTAGCCCCGGTAGGTAGCTAAGTGCCACACAGCAGCTCGCTCACCCTCCCCAGGTGGGATGGGGAGAGAATCAGAAAGGTAAAAGTGTGAGAACTCATGTGTTGCGATAAAGACAGGTCACTAGGTAAAGCAAAATACGCGTGCACAAGCAAAGCAAAACAAGGAATTCATTCGCTACTTCCCATGGGCAGGCAGGTGTTCAGCCACTTCCAGGAAAGCAGGGCTCATCACGTGTAATGGTTTCTTGGGAAGACAAATGCCATCACTCCCAATGTCCCCCCACTTCCTCCTTCTTTACCGCAGCTTTTATGGCTGAGCATGACGTTATATGGTGTGGAATATCTCTTTGGTCAGTCTGGATCACCTGCCCTGGCTATATCTCCTCCCAGCTCCTTGTGCACCCCCAGCCTCCTCGCTGGCAGGGCAGCACAAGAAGCAAAAAAGTCCTTGGCTCTATGTAAGCACTGCTCTGCAACAACCAAAAACATCACCACTATTTTCATCAAAAATCCAAAACACAGCATTGTGTGAGCCTCTATGAAGAAAATTAACTCTGTCCCAGCCAAAACCATGACAATAACCTAACACTACATTTAATATTTCTTAGATATTGTAATGCCACACTCTGGAATACCTGCTGAATTTTGGGAATGGAATAAAAGAAGATGAACAGCTTGATCCGAACTTGCAAGGGAATGTTACAAAAAATATGCAAATATCAAAGTATTGGTTTTGTTGTCACTTGAGTCTCCCAGAAAGTCTGCAGAGGCAGCATCCTACTTAGAGATTCAGGAACTGCAGATTCATGAGCTCATGTTTAATCAGAGTCTAGAGTCTCTTTCACTGATTTATATAACACAGACTTTTCAGTGAAAATGCACTTGAGCTAATTTAGCAAGTTCCCACTACAGAATGGATAGTCCTTTTACCTTTCCCCTAGTCTCTTTGCTGCAACTTCTCTCTCTGATCTTTGCTTGGAGTGTTTCAGTTTGCTAAACCAATCATTTAATTTTGCCAGGTTAGACTTTTTTTTTTTTTTTTAACTAGTCCAGCAATTTGCACTGATTTTGCAGAGGATCTGAGGATTGTTGACATTGTGGAGACAGTAAAAGCAGGAAAGACACTGCCTTCTTTCAGTATTACTGAGCTTTTAGATCAACAGAGCTGTAATGCCCAACTCTGTCTTTAGTATGCCAATTCTATCTATAGGTTGTCTGCATTCAAACAGAAAAATTCTGGCATGTAACAAAACAATTTTAAGTAATTAATGTTATCCACAAATATTTGTAAATGTCATTATTTCAGCCAAGGTAGCTCTTCTTGAATTGTTAGTCAACTGCTTAGAAAGGTTTTAACTAGATAAGATGCAAAAGGCTTCTAAGTGACACATTTTGCAGCATGACGATAAATATTGCAGCTATGACCTAAAAATGCTCATTGCATTGTAAACACTGCTGCATCATTTATTAAAACATGAATTAATGAAGCCCATAGACTTTCTGCTGCATTAGGCAATACTTGACTGCACCAGAAAGTACTCTACTGAGCATTCTGCAGCAATCATTTAAGGCTTTTTCACTAGCAGCTTTAGCTCCACCTTCTCTCCTTTGCTATGGGAGTTGATATTCTTCAGTGTTATCGCTGTCATCTGAATTCAAGTCCATGCCCTCTGCTTTTGCTTCTACTTGAACTCTTTCTGTAGAAGGGTCTTTTGAATGCACATAGTAATTCTGGGCCTTGTATTTTAAGTCATCTACATAAAAGTTTGATTTCATATGATACAGTCCTCTAGACAATTCATAACTTCACTTAGCTTTTTTTGTGATCAAGATAGCCAAAGCATTATCTTTTGTTCTGTGAGAAGACTAAACACCCACTCAACCAACTGAGTGTCTTCAGCTGGCACTGGGGAAATTCAGGTTTACGTTTCTGCTTCTCTGATTTTTTTCTTGTGTGACTTTGGCACATCAATTAAGGCACAAAGACTTTTTGTTTTCCATCTATAAAATCTGGACTAGTAGTATTTACCCACAGGCAGAGATGTGACAGGCATAAAGATAGATAGTGAAACTCTCAGAAACACATTTACATTTACATTTACAGCTGGTATCAGGGTGAGTAGAGCTGAATAAAGCTCTAACTTCTACGATTCTGTGCAGATTGATCTGCTTTCACTTTCATGTTGCTACAAAAATGTGAAACTATAAGAAAATCCATATTTTTCTTATGGATTTCAGAATTGGTTAGATTTCCTTATTCCCCACTTCAGGGTTTTATAAGCACTGTGAGCTACTAGGTCAAACACTACTGTTGTGGTTTAACCCGGCAGGCAGCTAAGCACCACACAGCCGTTCACTC
>VXAL01019408.1:27628-48768 GCA_013399475.1 Chauna torquata | reverse complement strand
CCCCGGCCAGCCCCCCCCCCAGTTTTATTGTTCAGCATGATGTCATATGGTATGGAATATCCCTTTGGTCAGTCTGGGTCAGCTGTCCTTGGTCCTGTCCCCTCCCAGCTTCTTGTGCACCCCCAGCCTCCTCGCTGGCAGGGCAATACGAGGAGCTGGAAAGTCCTTGGCTCTGTATAAACACTGCTCTGCAGCAACTGAAAACATCACCATTATCTTCATCAAAAAATCCAAAACACAGCATTGTATGAACTTCTACGAAGAGAATTTAACTCTATCCCAGCCAAAACCATGACAACTACCAAACAAACTTTGAGTGTGCATTGTAGAAAGATTTTACAAAGACTGAATATTTGGCTACGGAACCCCTCCTGAGACATTTGATAATATGAGCCAGAACAACTAACAACCAGTGTAGCATTACTCTAGGTTTGTTTTAAAGTAATTTATATAAGATTTTTTTTTTTCCTTCCTCATGAAAGGGATAGCTGGGGAAAATTACTAAACAATAAAAACTTGTGACTGGATTGAGAGGCAAAGTTTCGTGGTCTACTGCACAACTGAAGATCAGAAAGACTGGCTGCACTGCTCTCAGTAATGGATACACGGGTTTGCTCCCAAAGGTAGTAAAATAACAAATCACACTTAACTAATTAGAAGATTCTGCCATCTAGTGACTGGACTCGCTGTCTGAAAATTTTACATATCTCTTCAGCTGAAGTTTGAGGACATCCTTGTAGTCTGCAAGCAGCTCTATCTGCTCAACTAAAAATTTTCCGATCAGTAAACAGTACTACTTTTCCTAGCTGGAAAAGGTGGGTGTCTATCCAGTATTTATCTGCTATGATTGCTGATAGAAATTCAAATTCAGAATATTTATTTATATCCCCAGTAATAAACCTCTGGAAAATAACCAACAGTTCTTTGCTGCACTTTTATCTTTGACCTGTCCTGCTATTTTTTATGCTTTGAAATGCTAGTTTTCTAGGATAGCTCCTGATAGACAGTACCAATATAATACTAATAATATAACTCTATAGTTATAACATATTATTCTTTCCTTCATTGTATGTTCAAATAAGAGAATAGATGACAGGTAGTTTTGGATGACAACCCACTCTCCATTTATAGCTTTTTTCCCTGTTTACCGCATTTTTCACAGCAAGCTTTGTTGTTTGAAAGTTGGACATTTCTAAAAATAATTTTCCATCTCTGATTTAATTTGTTTATTTGTTTGTTTGTTTTTGTTTTTTGTTGGTTTTTTTTTGTTTGTTTTGGTCTTAAAAATCAATCATGGCAGTGCCAGATTTGTTTCTTTGATGAAAGCTTGGGATATGAAGCAATTCTCTCCTTGGAGATACTTCTTGTTTTGCTGTTGTAGCCCCTAGGAAAAGGAGACTTTGATCCATGTTTTTTGCTAAATGAAAACACCTAAAAGACTAGACCCACATTTTAAAATTTGCTTTTAAAATGAACTCATGGAAATTATATCTTACATTATTGCAGAAAGTGTTACTTATGTTTTATGACGTAGACATTTGCTCCAGACAATTGGAACATACAGAGGAACAGCATCTCTTTTAAAACAACCTCATCTCATTTTTCCAAGTCTATTACACTTTTTGTTCCTAAAGAAACAAGTAAGGATGCACAGCACAGCTTGTGGTGCTTCCAGGTCTGTGCAGTGAGCAGCTTTGCATACCCCTCACATTTCAGTAGAATTGCTCTGGCTTCTTGGTTATGCCATTGGCAGAAGCTTTTCAACATCTTCTTCCTCCAAATTCTTTGCTGTATATCTTACCCTAGTACTGGATTTAGATGAGTGACTGTCATTAAGATGTCTGATTCATTTTCTCAAGACAGGGAAGAACGTACAAGATAACAATACAAAGCAGATTTCCCATGCATATACAAGTAACACTATTTAAAAAGACATTAGCCAACAACATTGGGCTCTACGCTTACATGTTTTATATTTCAAAGAACTTAGTTCTTAACTCTAATTCAATCCTAATTTAGGATGCTGAAAAGATACAATAAGATTTTTTTCACTGAAATTATATAAACAATTAATTGAATGTGATTGAATAACTATCATTTTTAGGTAGTACTTTCCTTTGTACTATAAAGCTTTATTCCTAACCTCTCAAAAAGTAGTAGCGCATCAGCCAATATTAAATAAGGCTGTGAGGAATGTGAGGAAAGGTACCTTTTTAAAATGTTCAGTTTGGATCTGTAAAAGCTAAAGAAAAAAGTATCTTCTACATGCTTCATATTGAACAATGATAATGAAATTATGTAAGTTTACAAACTTTATGTCAGAGAAAGCCCAAGTCAGGGAATCAGGTCACTAATGTACATTTCCACATTAAAATTCGCATAGACCTTTTCAAATTTGGAGAGGAAAACAAAATAAAACATGATTCCTGTATTATATTAACAATGTTATGCCAATTTCTTTTGTGAGATGGATTTCCAAGAATAAAAATTACAGCTGACTGTCTATATATTTTGATTTCCCTTCAACACAGAAGTGTCAGGCAGTGGGTTGCAGTCTATTGTGCCTGAGTTTAAACAGTTTGCTGTGTTGAACATGTAACCACTAGGGCTTTGCGCCTGTTGATCTGAGATGTTAGTTGAAAACTGTTAAAATAATAAAATACCCTTGAAAGGAGTAAGAATCATATTTGTTTTTAGTCTGTTAAACTAAACAAAATTATTGAAATGAGGCAAGAATTTTCACCTCAGACTTTTGCTGAAAAGAATGTCAAAAGAAAGCATTTAGAATTAGAAATATATGCTAATTTCTGGAGAACTGTGCATATGTTATTGTTTGATTTTCCAAGAGGTGACCCTGCTTTATGAAATTTTTCATTGTGACTACTTAAAATGTGAAACAGTTTGCAAACAGCAATGGTGCTGCACCAGATAGTTTAATGGTACTGTTAAGATTATTATTTCAGAAAATGAATATTTAGGAGGAATAAAAAATACCTCACGTCTGGATCCCAGAGGTGATGAAATTGAAACTTAAATAGGTAAAATAACAAAAGACAATGCTAGCATACTGCACTTGCAGAGCCTTGGAATAAGACCCTCTGGTCCACCCTGGAGTTGCTTATCAGTTGTAGTGTAAATGCCTCTGCACTTTAAAATGTAGCACCTGAGGAAAACAAGACAAAATAAATAAAAAAAAATGAATGCTAGGGTGTATGCTAATATCTAGCATCCTAGCGAAATAGCATCAGTAGCATGATTTGTGTCAAACTGTTTAACACTGAACAATATACTGTCTACACATAACCTGTAAGTAGACTGTAAGGCTACTCAAATTTTGCTTGCTTAGAAGTTATCTTTCTGCATACTTATATCACTATAGGTAAGAATTTACGGTGTTCATAATAATAAAAGTATACTCTTTCTTTTATATTTTGGAGTTTCTCCTCCAATACTGGATATTTTTTTGATGGAATGCACTAACTAAATCCTGAAAGAGTGTTCATAATGCATGTGTATATATGTGATTTGTTCCAAATCCTTTCTCAAAAATCAACCTCCCTCCCACCGACCTGAGTTTTAGATTACAAACATGTTGAGGATCACTCAATCAAAAGTATTTGAATTTGTTTGTATATAGAGCTATTTGTTCACTCTGTTCAGGTTGCTTCAGTAATGGTCTTTCTTTATGTTTCTTATCCCTTATAAAGACCAACCATAGAAAATAAAGTGTTGAAAACAGCTCTGTGTAATCATGGCTTAATGATCATGTCTGTTCCTCAAATCAACAGAGAAATGTTTAGTAGGTGCATGTCACCTGTTCAGTGAAATGGATTTTTTGTTTAAGCAATTCTAATTAGTAAGCTGTCATCTCTTCTCAAGTACAGATCAACCAATATCCCCTAGCTAGACAGAAAAAAAAGAAAAAAAGAAAAAGGAAAAAAAAAAAAGAAAAGAAAAAGAAAAAGAAAAAGAAAAAGAAAAAGAAAAAATGTCCTTAGTACTGGAAATGAATGGAGACACGAAAGCTTAATAGCTTAATCTTCCAACCGTCTACCAACAGAATATTGCAAACATGAAATCAGAGGTATTGCAAATACCAGTTTAGTCTTGCAGCACTAATCAGAGAAGGCTGTATTAAATATTAATGAAAGAGAGAATTACCTGCCAGCTTAAAGGAAAAACATAAATAGAAACCTGGAAGTCAAATAAGTGCACATGCACACATGCATTCAATTTGTTTTTCCAGTTCCATTATACTGTTAAAATATCTATTGCTTTGAACAGATCTTTCCCTGTAAGTCTCATTGTGTAATCACTGACTGGGATTTTGAATCTGCCGTTTCCACCAAGAAACCGTGTCATCAGATCTTTATGTATCTGCTCCTACAGTCAACATATTCCCAGTGTCCAAGGATTATGACTCCTTAACGTACCCATCCCTTCTTCTGCCTTCTTTTCCCAGCCATGTTTGCACCCTGTAGACAAGTCAATAGTATTGTCACTGGTAGTAAGAAAACACAGGTTTTTACTGATTTTCCAAGGTACTCCAGACTGAGGATTGTCAGGCTTATATAATCTGAATTTGTCTTAATTTTCATGGAGCTTTGTTTCATCTTGCTGAGTGTCAACAAATTTTCTAAATGTTACATATCTCTAACTTTCTTGTTTTGCTTATGTTTCTTTGGTAAGGCCATAATTTTAGTATAGATTGTAGTGTAGTTATTCTATGTTGAACAGAATATTTATGACTAATATAATTCTGTAGTGTAGAGGGATGTAGGCACAATATAATAGAGGAGACTTTGAAAGTGGAAACATGAGATGGTGTGTAGAGGGGCACAGGGATAGGGTAATTAAAAGTGGGGCACAGACTGGCCTGGATACCTCAAGGCTTTAAGGAGCTTGCCAGATGGTCAGATGAAGAAATGCTGTCATGTGAGCTGTGCAAAAATAGTTTTAGTGGTAAATAAAATGGACAAAACCCACTTATTCAGCATACCTAAGGCACTCTGTACATCATGAATTTGGTTGTAATGCAGCACTGCGAATCACTG
Source organism: Chauna torquata (assembly GCA_013399475.1). Lineage (NCBI taxonomy): Eukaryota > Metazoa > Chordata > Aves > Anseriformes > Anhimidae > Chauna > Chauna torquata. Next base: position 43,714 of record VXAL01019408.1, on the reverse strand, counting down.
AAGAAAGAACAAGACACAGAGCACATTAGCAAATGCTTAAAAATGATCCCAAGCGGCTGCTAGAATGAGGAAGAATATCATACTTCTCCTGTTGAAGGACTTGGGGATGCTGACAACTTGCAACATTTCTCTTNTTCCTCCCTTCCTCCCTTCCTCCCTTCCTCCCTTCCTCCCTTCCTCCCTTCCTCCCTTCCTCCCTTCCTCCCTTCCTCCCTTCCTTTCTCTCTCCCTCCCTCCCTCCCTCTCTGGACAAATACAAATTCCTGTTATATTTCAATTATACCAATAGTAAGTTCTTGACCTTACATATTAGGTACATTTCCTTTTTGTCCATAGACAAGACTTTAACACATTTGCTCTTTAAGTTCAGGCCTTCTACTGCTTCAGTAATTCTATGAGAAAGCTATAGCAAGCAGAAGTAGAGAGAGACTTCATCAGCCTAGGTATATGTGCTATATAGTCCCTAAATTTGACAGACTTTTTATATTCCTTCACAGCAAGTCTTACTCTTCAACTTAGAATGTGTCTTGTGGTGAATTCCTCAGTATAATGGGGAAAATGAAGCAGTGAATAAGGAGCTTGTGCTGTAAGTGCTAAAATTTACAACATTTGTTTCCAACATAATTGATGTGTTCTTTTCACAGGTGTATTATGAAGACAGTTTCCATGTTCTAGATACTTTATAGTATAAAGAGCATGAGAGGTGGTGATATGAGAGGTAGGACAGCTGAAAAAAAAATGTTAGCATGCAATGCAGAAGGATTTTTTTGCTATGCAGATTGATTTAAAATGTACAGTCCAGTGAAAGGTACATTACTTTGTACATTGCAGGTATGTTGAATAATATTAAATAACTATGAAAAAGAAGAAGGGTAGTTTCAGACATTAAAGAGCTGTTAATCAGTCAGTATAAAACCACGATTGCAGTCAGAAATCACCAACATTCCTTGACACAAGCCATTGATATTGGCATACACTTCTGACATACACCAAGACATCACATCTCAGGGATCACAGCAGAAGTCTCAGAGAGAGAAATTTTCTTCAGGCAGCAGAGTGGGACTAGAATTAGCAAAATTTCCCAGAAGGGAAATAATTTGAGGGTGGCATTGCTAAATGAGAGTTTGACATTACAAGTTTGTCAGTTTTTTTCATGTAAAATAGCAAATCTAATCACTCCTATTTTTATTCCATGGCCTTTATTCTGTGAGCTGCTCAGTTAAAAATACAGAGAGGTACTCTTCATTCAGATTATGATGGGAGGAATCAAGGTAATTGTAAATTTCCTACAAAGTATAATAAAATGACATAAGATGGATACTGCAGAAGATAAATTAAATTTGGAGGTAAAGAACTGAAGCAACACCTCCCGTGTTCCCCAAGCTATTTTGCTAATACTCATGTGCAAAGCTGTTTCAGATTCAGTTTACATATTGAATAATAATGGTGTAGTATGTTATTTACGTTGCTTTTAGCCGTTGTTTTCTTTTTCATGCTGACTCTTTGGAATGAGATCTTAGATACTGACAATGTTATAAAATTTGATGTCTGAAATACATGCTATAGATATATTGAGGGAGAACAAAAGGAGAAAGAAGGATAAAAAGGAAATTTTTTTTCTTAGAAATAAACTTTATAAAATCTTTTGCAATGATAAAATAAGAAAGGCTTTAAAATATTTCTACAAAGCTTGATGGATCTCTATTTTATTTGCTTGAGTTTTCTACTTGATATGTACATTAAGTCTCTGTTTACAGTGCAAATCCCACTGCTGTGCTTCCTTGTCTCAAATAGTTTAATCTGGAATATAACAACAAAGATAATTCATTTAGGAGAAGTGACAGCAGACATACTTGTGACCCAGAAAGCTATAAATGTTTTAGGTTAGATTGCTTTAGTAGGGAAATTTAGAACATTTTATCTAAAGTAGAATAGAGCTTAACATTCATAATAGATGTAATTATGCATATGCACAGAAAATGCTTCAAACAAGTATTGTTTTTACTAATTATGCTGCACTAAAGCTACATATTATGTCAAGGAAAACTTGGGAAAGTTGTTAGGATTGTATGATGAAACCAAAGGAAAAAATCTCTTTTTAATATAGAGCTTACCTTTATTGTAAATTTAGCTTAACGATCATTCAAAATATCAAGAAAGAAACTAATAGGTAAAGTATCTCATATCTGTGTGTGTCTAAAGTAAACTGTTCTCAGATCAACCGGAAATTTGGTATATATTTCCGTGAGGGTACCGCTTTAAAATAATATATGCAAACTGTGTTAACCTAACTCTCTAGGTGAGTTTTACAGCTGTCTCTGTCATATAGTAATCCAATGTCAAGTAGGAAAAAAAGATTATGTCCTACTTCTTCCTTTACTTTCTTGACCACAGGCTTTGATATGCATTTAGTATTCAGTAAATTTTCAGGTAGAAAATTGACTGTGATGAGGAGATAGTGTTATGCTCAGGAGAGCTTAGAGTATTTTGAATTGGCAATCCACCATAGGAGTTTCCAGATACAGCCACCTCCATGATAACTTTATATTACAAGCTATTAAAAGACCAGGCTACTAAAATAATATAATTCAAGCATCTGATTGCAGCAATAGGCACAGAAGATGCTCTTATTGGTGTTCAGGAAAGTGATGATGGTGATCTGTCTGTTAAGCAGAGGCTCAAGGGACTCTTTAGGCTGCCAGATGTAGCATAAAATTATGCATCTGAGAGGAAATAGTGTGGATCACATTTGGGAATGAAGATGATGGAAAAGGGAGACAACTCTGTAATGCAGTGGCAATGACATGTAAATATAAACTGTGATGTATAATAATGTGTGTATAAGCTTCAAGGTCAAGACTTTAGCTAAGAGATCTATCCAGGAAGACTGTGTGGGCACCTTAAATATGGTGTTCAGGTTTGGACCCCTCACTACAAGAAGGATGTTTAGTTGCTCGAGTGTGTACAGAGAAGAGCAACACTGCTGAAGGGACTAGAAAATAAGAGTTAGGAGGAGAGGTTGAGGGAATTTGGGTTGTTTAATCTGGAGAAGAGGTGGCTGAGGTGAGATTTCATCGCTCTTTACAACTACCCGAAAGGAGGTTGCAGCGAGAAGGGTGTTGGTCTCTTTTCTCAGATGACAAGTGATAGAAAGTGAGGAAATGATCTCGAGTTGAACCATGACAGGTTTAGATTGGATATTAAGAAGAATTTCTTCATCGAGAGAGTGGTCAAGCACTGGAACAGGTTGCCCAGGAAAAGTGGTGGAGTCTCCATTCCTGGGGATATTTAAGAGATGTGTGGATGTGGCACTAACGTAGGTCACGTTGATGCTTGGACTTGATGATCTTGAAAGTCTTTTCCAACCTAAATGATTCTGTGATTCTATTCTATGATAACAGAAAGAGTGGGATTGAGATGATAATTCTGCATACACAGATAGGCACGTAAACTGTGTTTCTAGCTCTGGTACTTACAGTTCCAGCACGTAGTTAAAATATGGTCCAAACGAAGTGATTCTGGGAAATGTACCTCATTATATAACACCCATGAAAATCTAACTTATTCAAGACAAAACAAATAGGTGAATTAACTAATATACAGATCCTCACATGAGAAAGAGATATCTGATGATAGGTAGAAAAATCTTTTAGTAGAAATATAATGAGCGATGGCTGGGAAATTAAGATAGGCAAAATAACTAGAAAGAGGTGTGAGGCACAGTGGACTCTCACATTGATTAATTTCTTCGAATCAATGACAGGGTAGAAAGAACCCAAGAAAAGAATATCTATTTTGGAAAGAGTTTGAAGCTAAAAGTTAATGGAGGAACTACAAAGTAGAATTCCAAAGTCTGTTACATGCTTTAAGAATCAAACTTCAAAGATTAGTTTGGTGCCTAAAAATGGTACCTACTAGTTATGGACTGAGACCTGCAAAACCACTAGTAGCACACCAGGGACACAGGGGACATGTATGTCTGCTACTTTTACATAGTAATTTTAACATGAAGATTAATTTGATCAATTTTTCTATTTTTTTTTCAAATTTTCAATCTATTTTAATTATATACACCCAGATCATAATAGATGCTTTGCTAATGNATTTGATTAGTAGTCACTTCCTACTGCTTGAAAGATCAGCCCATACACAGCAGTTGAGTAGTTCTGTAACCCAGAATATGCATGTTTTGTTGTTGTTGTTACTAAGAGTTTTTAAATATTTTTAGGATTTTTAATAAGTACTAAGAAGTGTGTGCTAAAAATGTTTGAAAGAGTTAATTCAATATTCCTATATTTTTTAACTAAACATCTTAAATTTTTACTGGACCAAATTTTAATAGAAATTGCCACACTTTTAAAGAATATAGCATTGATCTGTAATCAGCCACTGACATACACTCATTTCTTCAAGAAACCAGATGCTGTTTGGGTAATTTTCATGAAACTGAGAAATAAAAATTATAACAATGTGCACTATTTAATTTAATGCAGAGGGGAATTAGAAATAAACCCAGAGTGTAGTACTTAATAAAATATGACATTCACATAACTTGAAACCATTCCTGAAATGAAATTGCTACATAAATGGAAATTTCATAAATAAGAATGTGTCAATATGTTCTTTCAAAAAACGTCATAATTTGTTAGACTGAGACACAGCTGTTCCTGTCTCTTCCCTCTCTTTTCCTTTGACTATATTAAAGAAAATATAATAGATGCAAAGAAGGAAAACTTAATCAGTGTGGCCCTTTTAGTGCAAGTAAAACAACTATTTATTCTCAAGCTACTCTTTTGGTTCTGCTAGGTTTTATTGTTTTGAAATGTAAAAATAATGCAGTTATGATTTTAGAAACACAATCTCTATGACTATTTTGCAGTTAAAACTTTCATGTTTAAATCATACACTTCTATTCTCCTTTTGTTGATTTTCCTTTGACCTTACATAGCAAATACTTTTAAAAGCTTTGCTGATTCTTTCTGATTCTTACGTACATGAAGATAATGTTCATGTAAGTGTCTTCCATTTAAATACCAGCTGTTGTACCTTCTGAAAAAGGAGACCTGAACCCATTTTTTCATCTTTAGTGTGTAAAAAAACTGCCTTTAAAGACCTCTCAGTAAAAACAGAACCATAGTTTAAAACAGGAAGTTATTTACCATGTGCTGCATTAAATCATTGGAGAGAATTTCAGAAAACAAATTTTTAATTGCTGAAATTAAGAAACAATAGGTTGCAGATTGCAATGGTTCGTACTGAGAAACCAACGGAGAAACTGAAACTTATAAATATCAAAATTGCAAAATCATGTAATACCTGAGAACTTTTGCAAAGTTGTTTGTCTAATGATCTTGACCAGCTCTAAGGATCAGCGTTAATAACCAGAGACATGAATTATTGCAGTCAGAGGACCAAGAAAGGCAAATAACATGATCCTGCAGGTTTGTCTCAGAAGAGGTATACAACCTATAATACAGGTTTACAAATTGCTAGCAATAGACTGACCTGCAAAAAATTGAGATATTCTCTTGTGCCAGCTTTTTATGTTGAGGCAAGATACTGACTGCAGATCTGCTACCTTATTTCTTAAGGTAGGTAGGGGGGAACAAATTTATGGATCCATATCTCCAGGATGCACTCAGTGATGTAGGTAAGTTTGGCCAAAGCAGTGTACTATCAGCATACATACGGTAAGTATGATGTAGCGTTTTCTTCCTGCAAGGGTCTGAGAGGAACAGTCTGAAAGAAGGGTTACAGGTTTATGTAAAAATGTAAAATGCTAATTTAAAGGAAAATGGCTCACTGACAGGAGGCAGCAGCAGCTTCTTTCCTTACGATTTTCGCTGAAGAACTTGAGGTGATCATAGAGCTGCTTGTGTTCTTTGATTTTACTTAGGTCATTTGAGAAAAATATGAATGATTCAGTAACTGCTTTACTTTTTCAGAGTGTCTTGTTGGAAACCCTGGTTTGGTCAGTAGAAATTTCAAATAAAAATCTTTCCTCTTCCTCAGCTGTCATATTAGATTGTATTCCATCTATTGTGCAAAATGACATACATAACACATGTTGTGCAGTTTGGCTATAAATGAAGTTCCAGTCTGGTAGCAGAGAGCTAGTCTAGTTAAAATACCTTATTTATTCTAATTTACTGCCCTATCAGTTATAAAAGTTTAACTCTGTTTTTGGCACTAATCTGATAAATATTCTCTAGCATAAACTATGAGGACAAATGTTATCATTAGAAAAGAGTAATTAAGAAACATATGCCACTTATGTTCCGAATTCAGACTATAAAAATATCTGTAAAATACAATGACTGAAAGGACTGAACATGGTCATAGGCCTACTTTTTTCAGATGTCAACAATTTCTCTCTGCCTAAATCTAAACAACTTGTTTATTTCTTACCTAGTAAAAAGACGCATGCTACAGAATTCCACATTGCAATTGCTGTTGTGGGAGCCAACGCAGCAGTATGTTTCAGGAGAGGCCTAGGACTGATGGCTAATAAGTCAACTTTTCCTCTTGCACGTACTACTTGCACGGCAAGTCTGGGTTGAGGAACTCTAGGCAAGAGGTGCAGAGTAGAGCAGATTTCATTTCTATGTCACTATTTCCAGTTATTCAGAATTCAGACTGAGAAGTTGAAAGTGCTTAGTGATAATGTATATCGGCATAGTTCTGCTCGTTTATGTGGTGCTGATTTATACCTACTGACTATTTGTAAGTGTAATGTTCAAAGAAGAAGGCTATTTCTGCTGGAGCTATCAAAAATACCTTTTTAACAAAATTATCCTAACTTTGTTTTGCAATAAAATAGTTCTTTGAGGATGGGAAAATGGTAGGGTGGAGGCAGAACATAATCTCTGTTAAGAACAAAATCTTTGTGGGGCAAGTAAAAATACACACTTTCCAGAATGCTACTTTTGTATTTCTTATGAGAATTTTTTCTGTGACTACTAGACAAGATAGAAACCTTATCTGAAATGAAATACGAGTTTTCATGCAAAATGCATTGAGACATTATGCTAAATAGTGAGGGAAATAAATATTTATTACCTCTGCTTCAATTAGTAGGAAAAATGTTCCTCATAAGTATTTGTTTATAATTATTCTTCATTATAACTTTAGCAGTTTTTTCTATAAATCTTGAGATATGAAAACAGATTATTGTATATATTCTGAATATATTCCTCTTAGTAGTATAATCCTTTAAACATTCTGTGCATTTCCAGAAAGAAGAGGATACTATTTAGAGAGAGAAAACGTAAAAACATCTTGCATCTCATTAAGAAACAAATTCTTCTGATTGGCTTTTGTGTCACACCTGAACCTGTTTTGCCTCAGATGTAAAGACCCTGGTAACCACATGACTGTGCCCCAAAAAATGACATAGTATTGTCTTTCTCCCCTTCTGCCAGTGTGAGAATCATGTGTGCTAAATAAAGTCCAGCTGCTCAAATGATAGGTCAGGCAAACTTTGTTAAGGAATAGTGGAAATCAGTTTATAATTCATAACAGCCACAGTTACACTGCTGGCATAGAAAACAGACTGATAGCAGCTACCAATTTTTTTTTTTCATGTAATGATATGATTTATATTTGTTAAATCTGACAGGAGGAGTAATTTCCTGTTTGTTAGTGCTTTCATTAGTGCAAAGTTGACGATAAAATCTAATTGTATTTCCTTAAGTACTGTAAGGATGTATCTGAATAGGAATAACAAATTGCAGTACTATCCTGGTGTTTCGGAGTCCTCTGAGGGATCCACATACCTAGTAAAGCTGAGATTTTGGCATTTGTTGCTGAAGGCCCTACAGAAGTGTGTGGTTATGTGTATATCTAGTGTTTCAATGTAGACACAGACCTTAAGGTGTTATTTGTCATTCCTGATATTTTGGAAGTTCATAATAGCCGGTCAAGTGAAAAAAGGAATGAATTCACTAGTCTGTCTGTTGACTAGCAGGTGGAAGCACTGGCCATATTTGCTATGCAAAAAAGACTTACAGTGGCAGAAATATTTAGGAGTGAAGTAGTAAAAAAAAAAAAAAAAAAAAAAACACAAACACAAAATGACACCTCTCAGGAACATATAATTTTAGATGCATTTATTAGATGGGATAAGTGTAGAAGTTGGATAGAAATTTCTGTTCTAAGATTTCTGTCCTGTGACACACATGCACCCTGGGCAGAGCACATACTCACCCAGGTCCTGCCCCTCCCTCCCAGCTGGGACCCACACCTTGGACCCAGGGAACAGGGGCATTCATATCTGACCACTCAGTGTCTCCACCTCATGGCTGGTGGTCTACTCCCTGTTTGTAACTGTCCCAAGTGCAGGCTTGGACTTCTACAGGGTGTCAAACTGTTGTGGACAGATATTCCCCACAAATGGTAGTGTTTTCACTATTTATTTCTTTCCAATTTGGATGGTTGGCATAAGCCTCCAATGGTCTCATTTGCCAAGTCACCCAAAGGCAACCTCTTTGACTTTCTCCATATTTAATGCCAATTATTTGTTGTTATCTGGGTTACTATCACATTTAAGTTTTGCATTAAGCCAAAGGGCAAATTCAAACTTTTATGAACACAGCAGCTCTTCAAGATAATGAAGCTGAAAATAACAAGAACAAGAATTCTTGTATCATGCTGCTTTGATGATCATGTGCATGAAACATGAAATAGTGCTAGTATGGACAAAGTCAGATAATAAGAGAAGGATGGATGTTGTATAACATTTCAGTTGCAAGCTGCCATCCAGAAGAGTCCATATCTCTCTCTCCCTCTGCAAATAGAGGAAATAATACTTCATGTTCTAGTTTGTCATGGTTTTGGCTGGGACAGAGTTAATTTTCTTCATAGAGGCTCACACAATGCTGTGTTTTGGATTTTTGATGAAAATAGTGGTGATGTTTTTGGTTGTTGCAGAGCAGTGTTTGCATAGAGCCAAGGACTTTTTTGCTTCTTGTGCTGCCCTGCCAGCGAGGAGGCTGGGGGTGCACAAGAAGCTGGGAGGGGACACAGCCAGGACAGGTGACCCAGGCTGGCCAAAGAGATATTCCACACCGTATGACATCATGCTCAGAAATAAAAGCTGGGGTAAAGAAGAAGGAAGGGGGGGATGTTGGGAGTGATGGTGTTTATCTTCACAAGAAACCTTTATGCGTGATGAGCCCTGCTGTCCCAGAAGTGGCTGAACATCTGCCTGCCTATGGGAAGTAGCGAATGAATTCCTTGTTTTGCTTTGCTTGAGCACACGTATTTTGCTTTACCTAGTGACCTGTCTTTATCTCAACACATGAGTTCTCACACTTTTACCTTTCTGATTCTCTCCCCATTCCACCTGGGGAGAGTGAGCGAGCGGCTGTGTGGCAATTTGCTGCCTGCTGGGGCTAAACCACAACAGTCCTTTTGGCTAAACCACAACACAGTTATATGAATTAATTACAGTAATTGAGATTTTCTGGAGGATTGAGGTTTCTGTTGATTTCTCCAAAGACTCAAAAAAAATCATATAATAATTTAAATGGAAATGGGCATCTCAAAATCATCTGTTCAAAACACATGCTCAAAAGAAGACCAACTCCAAGATTATATCAGATTGCTCAGGGTCATACTCAGCTGAGTTTTGAATATTACCTAATACTTTCCTAAAATGCTAGTGGAAATTGATAAGACTAAAATGAAGAGATCCCAAGACCTAATCCATATCATACAGAAGTCAATTGGATCCTTTCTGGTTAACAGAAGTTTTATTTTCTTCTTATGCACACCTCCTGTATAGAGTTTTCTTCTGGCTTTCATAAGAAATGTAAAGTAATAGAAATGAAGATAAAATGAAAGGAATTCTACCAGCAAATCTTTCAACAGCACTTGTATCCCATCCTTAATTGGCCAAGGGTGTTAGTTGGTTTTCTTGTAATTAGTAAGCAGGCATTATAACTGGGAGATAGCACTTAGGAATTAAATAGTTTTCCTGTGAAGATTTAGTTGCAATGTCAGTTCCTGAGAATAACGAACCTCTTAGTACTATTCCTTTGCCTTACATACATTTTTATTTCCATTGTATTCACTTAAGCTCCAAGAAGGATAAAATTAAGTATATCTGATCTGATTTTCAGATTCCTTTAAATTATATTTCTATATGGTATCCAATCTTCTATGGAGGTAGTTGCTTTGTTATAAAGTGCAGAAAATTTTGGAAATGAATCACCTAAGTAAAAGAACATACAAGCTTGAATCTTACTATGGAAGGATACAGATTGCATGAAAATTAAAACTATTTTGTATGATTTGTTTGTTTGTTTGCTTTGTTTTGTTTTTCTGTTGGGTATGCACTACAAAATATCACTGGTTCTTGTGAGTCAAAATGGTTTCCCACTGGGTTGATAACACTATTTCTAATGAATTTAAATATTTGTCTACCTTCATTGTGAAACTTTTGGGGAAATAAATGTGGTTTTGATTTTAAATTATCTGGGTATAGTGACATTTTTATTTTGTTATGCCTTACTCAGGTTTGATATCATAATTATTCATTTTTAAGAGCTAGACATTTTAATGGAATTTAGACAAAAAAAAAAAAATGTAATTGAGTAAATAGATTGTATAGATTATTGCACCATTTAGAGGCCACAACTGATACCAGTAGCTTATTTTCAATTATTTATTTATTTATTTAAGAAGGCAGCAGGGTAAGAATTGTCTTGAAGAACTGTCAGTGCAAATAACTGAGTGACAACAACAAGTGGAAGTATGGAATGTGACACGATCCTTGCTTTTTAGAAAGTGAATGACAAGAAAGGATCTGATGACTGTTTACAGTCATGCGGAAAGTTCATGGTCATTCTGAAACATACAGATCTTAAGATATCTAGGATGTTAACAACAAAAAATAAAATCCAATATATGGGAAAGGGCCTGAAAGCTCTTCTGAGGGAAGAAATATAAATATACTCATTTGCTGTATTTTAAAAGCTTTTTTATTCTGTGACCACTCTTTCAGCTGGTAGCGTCAATTGTTCATGCATGCTTGGACAGATTCAGTGATCAGAGTCCAATCCAGCAGCACTCTGTAAATCCATCGCTTTTCATCATGTTGCACTGTACACAAAACATCGCTTCTACCTGGCTGGGAAACTGGCAGGTGTGCTAGGAATCTTGAAACAAGAATGGCAAGGGAGAGAAGGAAAACAGTGTAGGGAACAGATATTTAGGTGCAAAAGAAGAGGAGAAACAATAGACCAGAAAAAAGAGGAAATAGCACAGAAGTAAAGAGATGGACCAAAAGGAGAAGTATCAGGAAAAATAAATAAAAATAAAGGAAATAATTTTACTGAGCAAAACCTGTCGTTTACCAAAGCATCATGTAGAGGTTATCACTGAAATACTTTTCTGATCAGGTCTGTAAGATGCAGTTTTACTGAATATGTCACATGGGACCTTTCAAGTGGAGGGAAGGGGATAGGAATATATAACAAAAGACAAATGGTGAAAGAACTAACTGCACCATTATTAGGACAGGTGCTTCAGAGAACAGAAGGGAAGTCTTCCTAATTTGGTGACTTTGTGAATTTGTGTAGGGATAGCAGCAACCTGAAAGGAAAGTGGTGTTTGCAATGACAAGCAGATTCTACAGCTTGATTCAACATGAAGAATACAGAAGAAAACTACACTGGAAACATGATGAGAAACAACAGGAAAAGAAGATTACTATTCCCAAGTATTTAAGGTAAATTGAAAGGCAATGATAAGAGCAGTTCAAACAGAAAATCCTGAAACTATAAAGTCATTTCCCTAGCAAAGATATGGAATTCACAGGCATCAGAATTTTTTTATCTGTTTACTACTAGAACATTTACATTCCTTACTCTCTGATTCTGCTTTATAGACATTTTGTCAAGTAATGCAAAAAATGTGCACTGTCAACAGACTCATTCAGATTTCTTTAAAAGCTAGACTTTTTATGCATTTTTTAATATTGAGAAATGATCAATAGCTTTTCAGTGTTCTCAAACAACATTTTCATTGAAAACTAAAGTACAATACCTTGTTCCTTCCTCACACATCTCCCGAAATTCTAAGAGCTTTTAGTCTTTGTCTCGAGTTTTTACCAATTTCATAAACAATGAATTTTTATAGCATATTGCATAAAATACAATAAAATAAATAACACTCCTACAAAATTCCTTTACAGAGTAGATGGAAGCAAGGCATGAAGTGATCTTCAGGTAGAGCAAAAGAATTATTTCTTGCTAATCATCAAATCAGACACAACATTTCCAGTGTCACAAATGGAAGTAGCAGTACAATTGAAATATTTACTAGGGTTTGTAATTCAACTCCACTGATAACTTTTGTTAAAAAAATGGTTACGTGTGGCTGTGTATTGGTTTTATGTGGCAAGGCTTTGGTAGCTGGGGGTCTGCAGTGATGGCCTCTGTGAGAAGAGACCAGGATCTGCCCCAAGTAAGATAACAGCCAATTCCAGCCAGCTCAAAAAGGGACCCGCTGCTGGCCAAGGCTGAGCCCATCAGCAATACTGGTGGAAGTTCTGTGAGAACATATTTAAAAAAGGGTTGAAATGCTGTGCATCAGCTGTGAGAGAGAGGATAGACAAAATGTGAAAGAAACAACTCTGCAGACACCAAGGTGAGAGAAGAAGGAAGGGAAAGACATACACAATGTGCTGGAACAGAGATTCTCCTGCAGCATGTGGAGAAGACCATGGTGAAGCAGGTAGTTCCCTGCAGCCCATGCAGGATCATGTTGGAGCAGACATTCACACTGCAGTCCATGGAGGACTCCACACTGCAGCAGGTAGGTATGGCCCAAAGGAAGCTGCAGTCTATGGAGAGGACCCCACACAGGAGCAAGTTGTCTGGCAGGAACTGCAGCATGTGGGGGATCCATGCTGGATGAGTTCAAGAAGGACTGTATCCCATTGAGGGGACCCCGCACTGGAACAGGGAAAGACAGTGAGGATGAAGGAATGGCAGAGCTGAAACATCATGGACTGACCACAACTCCAATTCTCCTTCCACCTGCACTGCTCAGGGAGGACAAGGAGAAGGCAGAAAAGTCAGGAACAAAGGAGTAAAGTTGAGACTGAGAAGAAAGGGGAGGTGGGGGGAAAGGTGTTTTTAGTTTATCTTTTGTAACTTTTTTTTTTTTCCTCACAATCCTGTTGTGTCCCTGTTTGTGCCCACTGCCTCTTGGCAATGAGCACCACTGACATGAGCCTGGCTCCGTCTTCTTTGAATCCTCCCTTCGGGTATTTATCCTGAAGTTACAAGATTCCCCCTGAGCCTTTTCTTCTACAGGCTGAACAGTCCCAGCTCTCTCAACCTTTCCTCGTAGGAGAGGTGCTCCAGTCCTTTGGTCATGTTGGTGGCCCTCCTTTGAACTCATTCTAGTATGTCCACATCTCTTGTACTGCAGAGCCCAGAACTGGACACAGCACTCCAGGTATGGCCTTACCAATGCTGAGTAGAGCGGAAGGATCACCTCTCCTGACCTGCTAGCAGCAGTTTGCCTAATGCAGCCCAGAATACCATTAGCCTTCTTTGTGGCAAGGACACATTGCTGGCTGATGTTAACTTGGTGTCCAACAGGACTCCTAGGTCCATTTCTGCAGATCAGCTTTCCAGGTGATGGCCCCCAGCATGTACTGATGCTTGGAGTTGTTCCCCCCCACATGCAGGACTCTGCACTTCTCCTTGATGAACTTAATGAGATTCTTGTCAGCCCACCTCTTCAGCCTGTCAAGGTCCCTCTGGATGGCTGTGCAGCCCTGTGGTCAATCAGCCACTGCCCCCAGTTTCATGACATCCATAAATTTACTGAAGGTGCTCTCTACTCATTCATCTACATTGTTAATGAAGATATCAAACAAGGCTGGACCCAGTATTGACCCCTGGGGCACTCCACTCATTACTGTTTGCTCAAGTGTTCCCTCACCTGATCCTCTTCCACAAAGGTACATTCCATTCAGCCTGGCCCCTGGGACCTGGCATTCTTGAAAGCCAACCTTACTGGTAAAGAGTGAGACAAAGAAGGCATTCACTACCTTGGCCTTTTCATTGTCCCAGGTAACCAGGTCTCCTGTTTCCTTTAGGAGAGGGCCCACATTTTCGCTAGTCATTCTTTTGTCACCGAGGTACTTGTAGAAGCCCTTCTTGTTGCCCTTGTCCAGATTCAATTCTATCTAGGTGTTAGCTTTCCTAAACTGATCCCTGGCTGCTCAGACAATTGTCCCACAAAGACATAAGAACATATAGTTAGAAAAAAGAATTGTTTCTTTAGACTTTATCTGAAGATTCCTTTTCTTCTAAGTTATTAGTTGTGTGAACTAAAATTATTCTGATGTTCATAATGTATAAAATTTTCCTGATCAATATATTTTTTATTAATAACTTATTACAGTCAATGTAAATTGTATTAACCCCCTTGAATGATAAGACATTCTCAACTTCAAAGATATTATTACTTTTTTTTTTTCCTGCAGCCATTAATTTCTATTTCTTTTGTACTCAGTATAATATTCTTCATACCAATATGACAGTTATATTCATGGTTTGAACAAATTAGAGTTTAAGAGTTTGGCCTATAATGTTTTCATTTGACAGAAATTGTATTGAAACAATTGATTGCTACTGACATTTTTTTCATTAAAAATACTTGAGCAGCTGTTTAATAACAGTGCTGGACAAATGCTTTTTCTTCCTTCCCTTTGTATCTTGCTTTGTGGAAAGTGTTTGGCTTTGTCTCTATAAAGATGCAGATTCCAGCTAAAGACAATCAGAAACAGTGCCAAGTAGAACCATTTGGTTCTCAAAAGAGAAAGGTGATCAGGGGATTCAGCATCACCTGAGTGAAGTCCTCCTTTACAATTCATTTGTTCTTAGATCGAGACCATATTTCATGTAAAGATAAGGGCACAGATAATTCATTGTTCCTTAAGGCTTATAAATATGGTTTCTCTAAAGGACTTACTAGGACCCCATACCTATACTTTATAGGAATAAAATTTGTAAGCTTTAAGGAACATGGAATTATATGCACTTGTCTTTGCACATATATATAACGTGAACATAAATATATATTCTTTTTGAAACAAGGAGTTTGTAATACATGGACAAAGACATCAGAAAAAAGACAGTAAACTTGAAGTACATTCCCTGAAGGAAGGTTCTTTGTGAAAATGCAATTTCCTTTATTGTTTTTAAGGTGATGAAATTTAAGATGTAATAAAACATGAATACCGATTTGGAAGCATTAGTTGCTCCTGGCAACCTTGAGAATGCATTATGCTTTATTTTTGCTCTCCATCATCTCTGCAAAAACTGAGCAAGAGAACAAGTAACAGCACATGCTCACTGAACCAATATACAGATCTGACCTCCTTTTCCCCTTCTCAGTAACAATAAATTATCATTAAAATTATGGCTGTAGGTATGATACTATTATGCAGTGCATCTCAGATCAGTAAGAAATTCACCCTCATGCCACCTTTTGACATTTTAAAGCAGTCTATTTTAGCCCCAGGCCAGCTGAGTGTATTTCCCAGAGGACAGTTCTGTTTGCATTTTGAAAGCCTTGCATAAAGATTACCAAATTAATAAAATATTTTTAACATAAATCAGCATTGGTTTAAAGAAAATCCAGATCCCCTTGAGCAGAAGGGAGTATACCAAATGCCGAGTAATGGAAAGATAAGTTAAGAAAAGATTATTTTCTGGTGGGGATGTGAAGGGATATCAAAATTACATTTTTAATTGTACTTGAAAAGTTTGCTTCTTTTTTTTTTAAATGCAGATCATTTTTCTCTCTCTTTTCTTCTTTAACATGCAAAGCTGCTGCAGCTAAACTCGTAATATTTTTATACATCTGTAAATTTGAAGAAATACTAATAAACCCCACCGCAAAATCCAGTCATTGATTTGTGTTGTGATACTCAACAGATATTCAGAGAGAGCAACTGAAGGGAAAGAAGTAGAAACCTGTGTTAGGTCTCATTTGCATCTAAAAATTCACACCTGAAAATCTGTCGCTACAAGAAAAAATAAAATAAAATAAAATACAAAA
>VXAL01019408.1:7233-27589 GCA_013399475.1 Chauna torquata | reverse complement strand
ATAAAATAAAATAAAATAAAATATTGTCATTGACTCAGTGACTGGTTTAGGGTTGGTATTTCACTCCAGATATTTATAGAGATTTTTGGAAAATGTACCAGAAAATCTTACTTTCAATGTGTTTAGCAGCCTGCTGATGTCTGTGAGCTCTGACTTGCACTGAACTCTCTCAGCTTAGAGCAAGAATGGCTGTTTACAAAAAGGTGTCTTGCACAGATTCATTTTAGAACAAGTTGGACTTTTTGAATTCTGTGGATTTCCTCAACAGTCAGAAGACTTGGGCTTTAGGTGCTGAAACTTCTTGAGTGAAGAGATCTTTGTTGTTAGAACTTACAACTGCATATAAGATATTCTATATTTTAGGCTACTTAATGGTTAAAAAATGGTTGATATTTTTTCTGGTGTGTTTACTGGAGAATAAATGAGACTTGGACACTCTTTAAAAACAAAACAGAACTTACAGAAATTCTACATTGATATATGCAATGTTGTACCTTGTCTTATTTAAATTCTACAGTGCTATGGACATATATGAAATAAAAGTATATGTTTATACAATTTCTGGATAACACAACCATGTTATAATTCATTTTGAATAATTTTCTACAAGCAGCAAAGCTGAAAGTACATCTACAAGACTTAGATTGCCAAGTTTCACCCATACCTCTTAATTCTAGGTTTTACAAACATTATATTAACAATATTTATTTGTAAATACATGCTAAACATGCTAAATGATTAGATTTCCCTCTAAAAATACTTCTGAAGAAATAAAGGGAAATAAAATTGCCCTTTTACTGTATATTGGAGTGCAGAGTCATAAATATTGATAACCATGATGTCAGGGAACGAGCCACAGAACACACAGAGATCTTTGAAGTAGAAATTAGAGACAAGGACCAATGAGTTAAAACTATAACACCTGGGAGCTTTGTCAAAGACACGAGGTGACACAAGGAAGAATAGATGATCCTGATTTTGGATAGAAAGGGAAACAACATTCTCTTGAAATAAACATGTTACACTTGTGATTAATTGTATATAAGAAGGCAGTAAGAGGAGACATCACAAAGGAAGGAGATTCAGGCATTGAGTATGACAGCAAGATGTTTCGTTTTTAAGGATATCTATTTAATGGCTTTCAGCATAAAAGACAAATGCAAAAGACTAGGAAGGTAGTTAATTAAACACAGAGATATACATACCCTGGCAAGCTGTAGATAAGGGATGCAATGAAGACTGGAATCCTTAGGTCATTGATGGATGGGCCAGGGAAGGAGCTGCTCAGGCACAGCCTTGTAGCACTTCAGCCAGAACTTGGTAACTGACTAAAAAAAAGAAGTGAAAAAAACTAATTATAAGTCTGATAGGAAAAAACACGCTGAAGGGATGTTTTAAGGGGATGGTGGCAAGTTGCAAAGATTATTATGAGAAAGGACCAAAGGTGTGGAAAACAAGGCACTGGGATGTAATGAACATGGAAAAAAAGAAAGGAAAAAAAGAAGATGGATAAAGGTTTGTTCTTATATATAAGCAGACTGATGACCCAATGCATGCTTGGTCTGTGGGCAGGATACTGGAGGGAATCAGCTGCTGGGAAGACCATAGGTCCACGTCAGTTACCAGAGAGACCCACTGTGTGGGAGAGTATATAAGTGTAGGATCTGTTTATGTACTTAAAGCATGATGAGCCACCAAGTAGGAACAAGATTAGGCCTTTTGTACTGTTAAGTTTACATGAGCTTTACTTTTGTCTGTAAAGGTATTGCTCTTCTCTGTGTTGCTCTATTGGTACACTGAGGCTATATGTTCATCCTCACTACTGATTGGACCTACAGCCAGGGAACCGCTGCTGCCTGGCTTTAGCAGTCTGGGAAAGAAGCAAGCTCTGTGTCTGAGAGCCCACAGGCTTTGAGTTAGCAAGCTGGGAAGGAGAACTTCCCTGGATTCTAAAATGCTGTGCATATATGGAAGGAGGTGCTGTCATCTGCATGTTTAAAAATATTCTTTCCTTATGTAAGGTACTGGCACTCTAAACAGATTTGCACTTTAACTGTGTGGTTTTACACACACACACACACACACACACACACGAGTGTTGTAGCATGTGCTGCTTTTACAAGGAGGCCTAAAACTGGTCATTTACAAGGCAGGACAAGTACTTTCCACCAAGGGCATAATAAACTTTTACATTGCTTTAACAAACAAGTACTATGGAAAACAAAATAACTTTCTAGCAATATATTAAACCCCAGCTAACACCAGTGAGAAACTTTTACATACTCTTGATTGTTCCTCATCAAGACAGACATAGACATGTCAATATGCCACAAAGATTTTCTTCAAGCTAACTAGCTGACGAAACAGAGCTGATTAGCATAACTCCTAGGGGAGACGTCATCCTTACAACACTTACATTTCAATTTTGCAGATTTGAAGAGCTTGGAATCTTAAAACTGTAACCTGCAAGTTGTTATTTAAGCTTGGTTTCTGAGTCTATTAAAAGTTTGTGAAAAAAAAGTAATTTACACAGGAGGGAAAATACTGCAATATCAAAAGGAATACTATTTATTCCTTGTTATTCCTTTGACTGTGGCACTGATTTCTCCATCCTTCCATTCTTCTCCTTGTACTCTCTTGGGAAAGAGGCAGGGGGAGGGGGGAAACTGAGATGCTGACCTGTTAAACTGCATGATTTCTATTCATCTAATTCACAGCAATTTCCATAAAAACTAAGTATTTAAAATATAGGATATGATACTAATACAACTAATAATCTGAATTTTATTCAGGCTATCATTTTTAGAGGCTACTAAAAGCTGGTCTACTCTCATGATTATCATTTTGAGTTTTCTCAGTGGATTTTGCTCTGTGTGCTGCCAATGAACGGCAGAGCTGCTATACAGGTGACCTGTCAAACCCGCAGTCCTTGGGACACTGCTCGAGACAGGGAAAACTAACTCTGACAGCTTGTGCTCTGCAGAAGCTATCATTAAATGGTGGAAATGAGACAAGGTTTCTAGTTCTACCTAAGAGAAGGTGAAAGTGAAAATGGAATTGCTTTTTGTAAGTTTCAAGAACTAATTAGCAAGACTGTATTAAGGATGCTAGGGTCTTAATGGTTTGGTAGTCGACAACAAAATTCCAAACTGTGCCTAGAACAATAAGAAATGTGGACTTTATTATCTCCATGTATATTTATATGTGGAAAATTATTATTTCTTTGGTTTCTTAGAATCACTAAAGGGATGAGATTGGAAGGGACCTGTACAGATCATCTAGTAACTGTGTGCTCAAAGCAGGGTAAACTAGAGGAGGTTACTGATGACCTTGTATAGTTTGGTTTTGAAAATTTCCATGGATCAACAACCTTTCTGATCAACCTCTACCAGTGTTTGATTATCATCATGGTAAGAAACTTTTCTCATGTTTAAATGATCTTTTTTGTCTTTGAATTTCTGTCCATTGCCTCTTTTCCATTCACTGGGTATCACTGACAAGAGAGTGGCATAGTTTTTTTCTCTCTCCCCCCTTAGAATTTTATACAAACTGATACCACCCTCCACCAAGCCTTCTTTTCTTGAGGCTAAGCAATCCCTGCTCTCTCAGCCTCTCCTCTTATGAGAGATATTTCAGTCCCTTAAACATCTTTGTGGCCCTTTGTTGGACTCACTCCATTATGTCCATGTTTTTTGTGAACTGTAGAGCCCAGCGCTGCACATGGCACTCCAGATGTGGCTTCCCTAATGCTTATTGAAGGAGAAGGATCACCTCCCCTGCTGGCAACACCTAATGCAGCCCAGAATGCTGTTTGCTTTCTTTGTTATAAGTGCAGAGGGCATTGCTGGCTCATGTTCAATCTGGTGTCCACCGGGACGCCCAGGTTCTTCTCTGTAAAGCTGCCTTTCAGATGTGTACCCCAAGCCAGTATTCATGCATGTAGTTATTCCTCCCCAGCAGAAGGACTGGACCCAGTATTAACCCTTGGGTACACCATTAGTGACTCGCCCCCAAATGGAATTCATGCTGCTGATCACAACCCTCTCAACCTGGTAGTTCAGCCAGCTTTCAGTAAAACTTCACGCCCCTTTACATAGCTCGCATTTTATTAGTTTATTTATGAGTATGTTATGGGAAAGTGTTGAAGTCAAGATAAGAAACGTCACTATCCCCTCTATCTACCTCACATCTACTGAGGTAGTCATTTCATTGTAGAAGGCTATCAGATTGGTCAGCTGTGATTTCTCCTTCATAAATCCATGCTGACTACTTGCAGTCTACTTCTTGTCCTTCATGCATCTGGCTTCTGGGATTAGTTGCTCCGCCATCTCCCCAGAAAGGCTGACCACCTACAGATCCCCTGACCCTTCTTCTTGACCTTCCTGAGGATAGAAGTCACATTTTCTTTCTTTCAGTCCTCAGGAACCTTCCCCAGTCACTAAGACCTTTGAAAGATAGTCCAGAGTGGCCTTGCAATGACGTTGACTAGCTCCTTTAGCACTTGTGGTGCATTCCTTTGAGTCTCTTGGACTTGTATTTCCAGTGTGTTTAACCATTCCCAGAACTGATCCTCTTCCACACACGGTTAGTCTCAGGGGCCTGGGATTTCTGAATGTTGGACTTACAAGTACAGACCAAGGTGAAGAAGGCATTGAATTTAATGATTTTTTTTTGTTGTTGTTGTCTGCCATATTCCCTGTCACCAGGTCCCTTGCTCCATTGAACAGTAAGCCCATTTTTTTTCTAATCTTCTTTTTGCTGCTGATATAACTTAGAATCTCCTTTTGTTGCCCTTCACATCCCTCTCCAGAATGAACTCCAGGTGGCCTTTAGCTTTTCTAACCTCAGCCCTGCATGTTCAAACTGGAGCTCCCTTTGGGTTATGAGGAATATAAATGACAAAAATAATTGCTGAAGCTTGAAAACCGTACAAGTTTTCAGTTGTGGTGCTCCAGAGAAAAACAAAAACAACAAACTATGGCTAGACCTCTGTCAAACAGCCTGATCAATGAAAGTCTTTGCAATATTACACTAGATTATAGTCACTTTTTTTTTTTTCCAGACTATTAGTGTCCTAAAATATATTTATCCATGTCTTAATATCAGTAAGCGTAGTCTGTTCTTTTTTTATTTGACTGGTTATTTGATTTCTTGTGTAATTATCAGAAATATGTAGTAATATGTGCTAGAAGTCAGAACATTGTTAATTCCACTTATTCCCTATAAAATTGCTGAAACATTTAATTAAGTACACCTGATTAATGGAATATTTCCTATAAATTTTAAGGCAGCTCATTATTTTTAGTACATTGTCTCTTAGATATTGCATAACAAACATTTGAAGAGAGAGTTATACCGTACATAAAACACAAGGGAAGCAAAGTTAAGATCTCAAGGGAAACTTTTAAACATGTTTATGTATGTTACAGAAATCCTTTGTCCTTGGTCGGGAAGGACCATTCAAAGTAACTGCTAGCATAAAGTACCTTTATCTGTGCTTATGTTGTTTATGTAATGTTAATGAAGAGAAACAAAATTGAAAAAAAAAGGGAGATTTCCAGACAGTAATGCTGAGTGTTATGATGGCATAGAGTGAATTGTGCTCCTTTCATAAGAGAAGCAACACCAGAAAAAAGTGAGATTTTTCACTACAGCATGTGA
Organism: Chauna torquata; assembly: GCA_013399475.1. Lineage (NCBI taxonomy): Eukaryota > Metazoa > Chordata > Aves > Anseriformes > Anhimidae > Chauna > Chauna torquata. The sequence continues at coordinate 21,928 of VXAL01019408.1, read as the reverse complement.
CCATAGGAACAAAACCAGCATGTATAAGAGGAAGTTAAAGGAACGTTTAAGTTAAATGACATGGTGCCCTGTAGACTGACTGGGAAAATTATAACTGACAGAATGATAAAAAGCTCAGAAGGAGTAGAAAGTACGCAATTGCCAAATCTTTGCTGAAAATAGTTAAGCATGGGCAAATTAAAACAAAATTTTTTATAGGGTACTTTTCAGATACAGCTAATGACAAAGTTTACAACTCTGATTGGTTAATATGAAACGCACAGACCCAGCATTTGTGCTTTTGATATATAGTGTACTGACTGAAGAATGGATGAGCTGGAAGGATTTCCCATTTTGGATTGATTTTGAAAAGCAGGTTGTTGTAATTTTTTTTTTTTTTCCATGACTCTTTCAAAATTAACTTTTCAGTTTAATTCAAAATCACATATTGCAGTTTAGGTAATTAAAATAATGAAAAAATGTCAGATCATTTTCATCTTGATGTGAATCAACTTCTTTTACTTCTTTTACCAGAAATCATCAAAATATTTACTCTGATCAAAGCCTGTCCTCCTTATTCTTCCACCCAACACACACTTTTTCCACTAAATTGATTACTTGCCCAGATCTGCTCTCAATGTAATACTTTTTTTTTCTGTTTTTAGCTAATTTGTTGTTGCCAGTTTTTGCGCTTTTCAGTTGTTTAGTCTCTATCAATCACTATAATTAGAGCAAAGAAGTAGCACTTTGCATGATCTTGCTATTCAGTCTAATCAGCCAGGCTGTCAAAGAAGGGAGACTTTACTTGTTTTCCATTTTATTTATTTATTTCAAGTAATATTATTGGCATTGCAAGGGTTCATGTGATTTAGAGCTACTGTTTTTAGTGAGGACCAATTGGCAAGTTAACAGATTATTGCAAGGTAATATGGGATGTGATATGATAAATCTCAACTACTTTTTTAAATTCTTCAGATTTTTTTTTCTTGCCTGTATCCAAAATGTTTTATTTAACTGAGACTAGTCATATTGTTTCACTGTTTGTTTCTACCACATCTGTTTCTACCCAGCCTCATGAGGTTTCACTGCAATTATTCAAGGCTAAAGAGCAACACAGTTCTGAAAGACATTATTCAGTCACCTGAACTGTAAAATCACGTATGTTACACTGTATACCCAGTCATCCATTGACAAAGTGCTAGGAGTTAAGAAAGAACAATTTGCTGCTATGAAGTTAAATTAAAAGCATGCTGCAAGCATTGTATTGGATTTAGACATCTTGCAAATCAGTTGTATTCGGGTTTTGTTGGTTTAAAAAACTGGTTAAATTAATTGCATATCTATTCGTCTTTGTGGATTTCCCTCTCTATGTGTGTTTTTCCAGTGCCAATGACAATTCAAAATGGACAATTTACAACTCTGAATTTGATAGCATGTAAGAAAGTTTATATGCAGAAGCAGTGTTGAACAACATACTATTTAGCTTAATCTATAAAAGACGCTTTCAAGGAACTGCTAGGGTTATAATATTATCATACTAGACAGTATCACACTACCCTGTTGTATAGCATACTTTATACAAGAAATGCGCTTTACTTCAAAATAAATAAGTAAATAAATAAACACATAAAACAGCACACATTCTCTTGTTGTCTAGATTAGTTTTCCATCTAGAGATAAACAAGCTAAAATATACTAAAGTTTCATTGACTCCTGAAATATGCAGGGAAATTTAGCAGAAACATATGGTAAAACAATCTGGGTGTATTAATTTCAGTGTTAAATTTTCCCATGGAAATGAACTTTATTTTCTTTTCTTTTCTTTTTTTTTTTTTTCTTGTTTAAACTATGTTCACTTTTCATAGAAATAAATCAGGCATGCATACAATTCTCCCCTCCCCCCCTTTAGGTTCTAATAACACAATATTTATATTTCAGACTTAGTAACTAACTCATTGACAGTTATAAATAGATTCTCTAAAAAAATCTGTGGTAGAAGGTTAGTAAAAATATATATTCCAAAATTAAAATTCTGGTTTTATGCATATCTTGTATAGATAATGAATATAAAGGATACTCTAAAGGGTATATACACTATAAAGAGTACAACGTTATGTGAGAATGTAATGCAAGGAAATTAAATATGTTGTTTTCTTTTGGAAACTAAATATGAGAGTTGCTTTCTATTTGGAAAATCTCTTTGAATGAGTATATGCACATATACACATACATACATATATCTACATACGTAAAATATTTATATATATAATGTCTTGAGTATATGCATGCGTATTATGTATAATACCTAAGTCCCACATTGTCAATGTAAGAAAATAAAGATGATTAAATGTTAATGACCTTGCAAAAGTATTATATGTAATGCGTAAGTCATCATCACTAGACATGTACAATCTAAAAATAATCTGTTTCTAAATACAGTACCTGGTCCACCTGCCTAGATGCATATATATTTCTTGCTTCTAGAAGATGGAATAGAATTCTTGCATGATATCACAAGCAATTATTTCATCAATTGTGCTATGGCAGCCAGTTGAAAAAAATGAACGTTTTTATCCAATACTTTCCTCCAATTCTTGGAGGAAAATAAAAAGTCTTTTATCTATGAAATGACATTTGAAAATGTGTTTTAAAGAATTAGCCCAGCTATTGGTTTTTATATATATCTACCATTATGGGTCTACTGTAGCTAATAAGATTGTTGTCAGTGGTGTCTCAGAACAGTGGCCTCAGACTTCCTTGGACAGTTGTTTCAGAGACAAGATTTCCTAGTCACTGGTATGACTGTGAGCAGGTGTGCTGAACAACTTCATGCAGTGAGGTGTAGGTGATAACCAGTTTACAAACAAAAGCTGTCTTTGCTGCGCATCAGCCTGTTTTTGTGTTTCAACAAAGCTTTTCTTATGGGAAGGAAAAAAAGTCCTACCCTGCAGACCTATTTCAAAGGCTTTCTTTTCTCTAATTTTACTCCAGCTGTGTGGGAAGTGTATTTTTGCCAGTCCCACCTCCCACTTGCCTGACAGCAGGGTGAAGGTCGAGCTATAGTTTTGTGGGAAAATCCTGGTGCTGGTGCTGCTCAGCAGTATGATGTAAAATTCATCTTTTTTTTTTTTTTTTTTTTTTTTTTTTTTTCCTTCCCCCCCCCAAATTTTTATTTATTTAGGACGGGTNTTTTTTTTTTTTTTTTGTCCACTCCAGCCCCAAATATTAATATTACTGAGGAATGGTTTCCATTCAACAATTGAACTTCTGAAGCCAATCATGCCATTTTACTAACCACTGTTTCTTTCTTCCTCTCCCTTTCACAGTGAGGATATCTTTAATTTTGTAGTCTCTGTCCTCATCAAGGTTCACATTTTGAAGCACTTCAAAAACATCGCCTTAACAGCTGTGTGATTGTAGTCTATTTAGGTGGTACATGCGTAGTTGATTTCACTGTTTCAGCTACTATAAAAATTTCATCTGTGTATGTCTGCTCTTAACCTTTCTCAAATATTCCTTTTGTCCTAGAGACCCTCATGCAAACCCCCTGCTTCTGAGCAGAGGTATAGTTTCTTTAATTTTAAACCAACCTCCCTCTACATGATCTTCCAAGTCTGAAGTCATGAAGGAGCTATGGTGTGGTTATAGCTCTTCATGAACTCTGGTAACCCACCACTGCAGCAAGAGGTGATGTGCTCAAAGTCTTGGTTTGGAGCACTCCTTAAAACATTATTTGATGGAGGCTTTCACTTTGTTCTTTGTAACAAGGTGGTGAATGTTTTAGTGCTCCGACAGCTTGTTTAAGGGCAGGTTTAAAAATTCTTTTCCCTGGTTGGTTTGTAACTTGAAACTTGCAAATCCCATTAAAAATAGTTTTGCCTTTCTGAATCACAGCCCAGGTACATCTGGGAAAATTGTCACCATTCAGAAGTGCTTAATGCCCTCAGGGCATCTGGAAAACTGCTGCATACCCACCACTGGATTGGGAGGGTGTAGGAATCAATAGAACTCTGCAAACCCATGAGGGATGCACAAGGGAAGAGGAGCAGGGAAGAATGAAGGAGGATAGGCAGAAAAGGGCATAAAGAAGCCATTCGGGTGTCAAACGCTTGGCCAGTGCTTCTCTGGCTCAGTCCTGTACCTGATCACTGCAGTCTGTCGTGTCTTCTTAAATCTTTTATTAACTGTGTAATCCCACTCTCTATCCTGTGTGTGCACACAGCAAGGACCAAGTGCCAGCTGCTGGGGGACCAGGCGGAGCAGAGAGTGCTGGGCTCAGTACCAGTGGCTGGAGTTGGGTTGCGGGTCACAGCCCCTGTGCCTGGTGCTGGCTGCTGGTGGGAGTAGGGTGAAAGTCTGCATCTCCCCCAAGCCTGCAGTGAGTGGGGTGTGCGTGTGTACTCACCAACAAACTCCAAGTTGGACCAGTAGGTCCAGTGGGGCCTTGGGCCCGGGCTGGGGTATCAGGCAGCAGAGGGTCCGTGTTTGTACGCAGTGTGACCCCTGAGTGTCTGTGTGCTTGTGAACCCCAAAAGTGTCACGGGTGTGCCTGTGTGAGTGACCTCTGGTCCCAGCCACCCCAGAGGAGGAGGGGACGTGGTTGTCGGTGCGGGTGTGGGATGTGGGTCCTGTGTGACAGCAGCGCCATGTCTGTGGCAGTTTGTGTGATGGCCACATCAGTGTCCTGTCTGTCTGTCTGTGTCTGTGTGTCTCTGGGATGCGTGCTCAGCTTTGCTACTGGCTGAACCTGCAAGTGGAGAGCTGCTGGGCCCCAGCAGCCAGGCAGGAGCAGGCCTGGGTCAGAGCAGCTGGAGGAGGCAGCCACGCTCCTGACATCCCTTAATAAAAACAAATATCAGGAGGTAATTATATTTCTGACTTTGATTTCTATATGGCATTTTAGGCAAATCCGCATTATTTTATTCTAAAGGAGATAGAATATACAAGAAACAAACCAAAACTCACAAATTTTCTAGCAACTATTATACTTGGGTAATTTTTATTTATTTATTTTTTTATTTTTTTGTTACTGCATCCTTTTCATAGATACTTTCCTGAACTTTTAATGCTTATGTGTATATAACTGGGGCAAATCCAATTGGGCTGGTGTAGATATTCATCCACAGAAATCATGGGACACAGTCAATTATATTTCAGTCCATTCCAAATCTATGTATGTCCCTAATCAGTGGACAATCTCTTGAAATAATTATCCAAATATAGCAATTTACCGTCTGACAATATACAGTATTTTCCTTCTGGCAAGCTATACCTTTTTCTTCCTGTTTTGCTTGGTAGTTATATGGACAGTTCAATGACTTGAGCCTGAATTAATAAACCTACTGAATGGCTAAAGATCACACTGACATATCTGACAGCTTTTAGCATTTATCACTTTATTTGACAATCTGCAGTACTGGCTAATTTGCTTAAATGGCATATTATACAAGAGTGCCTTGTCAAAAAGAGCAGATGGGACATGCAAATTTTCTGTGAAAGATCACACAGATGACAAAGTTGGGGAATGGCTTCCAGGACTGCTCAGTAATTCAGAAAAAAAAAGTTGACTGAGCAGGTCAATGACATAGCAGGAGAGGAAAGGAATCCTTCTCCATTTCTTCCAGTGCAGCCATTGAGGGACACCAAACAAAATCAGCAGTTCAAGACTAAAGAAAAGTGGCTTTTGCAAAAGAGTTGTGGTAGCTTTGGGATCCCCTTGCCACAGGACATTGTGGGTGATGAAAATGTAATGTAAAATTGTGTAGACACCTTGGAGAGAAAAACACTGAAGGGTTACAAGAGATTTTGAAATGACACGATTTCTCTCCTAAGTTTCATATGATTGGAGACTCTGGTACAGTATTTTTAAGAGAGTGTATACCCTTGCCCTTTTCTTATGTTGTCTCCTAGGTGTCTGCTTTGCCCACTACTGAAGAGCAGATACAATCCTCAATTACCACTAATATGATGCACTACAGCTATTTTAATGTTTGTTAGGGAGTTTCAATGTGAAAGTCTGTTTCTTAAATTTACTCTGTAAAGCAGCTTTCCAAAAGGTTTCTTGCAGTAAGTCTCTGTACCCATTCAGCTTACAGTTGTTATTCCTGTCTTTAAACAAGAAAGCTTAGCAATCCATCTTGGCCAACAGAAATCCACAGTTTTTAAAAATGTTTCTCTATCAGATCTCAAAGCCCTTACCTACAGTGTAATCCATGTTAATGCTGCAATGAAATACGTATATGTTGGTGTGTATGGATTACACACTGGTTAGAGAATTTGAAATCACTGTGATGAGAGTGTTTAGAAAACTGATAATGATGCCAGTTTTAAAATTTTAAAATAACTTTACTGAATTTCTTCATTAACAAAACACTTCCTATTCATTATATAGTCTTACACATTATCTATCATCAGCTCTGCAAATAGAAAATAGTTAGTCTAAAAAATATGTCATAAATTAGTTGTGGACATGCTCTACCATGGAGCTTATGTTATGTAAATACCATGGATGGATCCAGTCCTCAGTGGTTCTGGTCAATGAGGTCCAAGTGCTCAGTCTTGAGAGGTCTTTGATGAGAGAATTTGAAACCATCATGGCTGTCTTTTTTTTTTTTTTTTTCCTTCACTTTGTGGTGAGTTTTTCTGCTTCTGCCCAAATCCCCAAAAGGTGAATCTCGGCTGTTCCTCCTATTATTTTTTTTTTTTTCTTGTTTTGTCAGACATCTTTCTTGTCTGTTGGGCAGAATATTCATCTCTGTTGCAGTCCCTCAGGTTCACCTTTTCCATAGTCTGGCAACTTTTTGTCACTTGTGTGTCTCCCATGTATCCTATTTTTTGCTGTTTTGGTGGTCACATTTCTCATGCTTCTGTAAACACTGTATCTGGATATGCCATAGGTGTTATGAAGTACTTCTTTACTGTTACTGGCTGTAGTACAGTTTAGTACACTTATTAGTTTGCCCTAAACTCAGATAGATTAATTATATACTGTTTGATACACTTGTAATTTATGTGTTGAAACCTCTGCTTTGGATACCATAGGAATGACTTTATAGTTGCTGTTGCTTGTTACAGTGATCATCCTGAAATATCCTAATAGTCACCAGAACAGTTTTAGTTCACATAAAATATATTCTGTTTGAAAACATAATTTGTGCCTACTGAGCTCTAAGGCAGATTTTTACTTCAAGGATTGTGTTCCAGTCAGTTAGGGCTTTATCTTCAAAAGCTGTCAACATAACTTCATCCAGTTTTGGCCCCCTATCAATCTATTGAAGCAGTTTTGCAAGTGGATGCAGGGTAAATTTCAGGTGATTTGAGAGACACTCTATCAGCTGATCTTGCTAATGTGGACAAAACCTAACAGATACAAAGCTTGAGATTTTTCTTCTTTTTGAACAGTACTGACTATCAATCTAATGAAAGCCTAATATTTCTTTATTAGACAGAAAAAAAAGTGTAAATTGAGCTCATGAGTTGCAGTGTGCATAAGTCCCAGAAGTTCAGTCATTTTCAATATTTATTAGTTCTAAAAAATTACTTTGCTACTAACACAAAAGCTGGTGGAGAAACCACTTCATAATTATTTAACCAGATCTTCAAGACACTGAGTCTTTTTCAGTCAAAAATGACTCTGCCAAGTAGAAATAACCTAAATTTATTCCTCTAACTGCTCTCCCTGGCCACAGAACTTCATTATGGCTGTAACCTTATGTCTTGTCCCTTCTAAATTGCTACTTCTTTGGTAATTCCTTTCTGAAGAAGTGGGTGAGTATAAAGACTCTACAGCCAGAGACTGTAATTTGATATAGAGTTAGAATCAGGACACAGGTGCAGACTGGGAAATGAGTGCAGCTCAGTAGAACGGGATTTGGGGGTGCTGCTCGACAGTAGGCTCAACAACGAGTCAGCAACGAGCCATAACCAGCTGGTCAAAAGAGGTGATTCTCCCACTATATTTAGCGTTGTGCAGCCTCACCCTGAATATTGTGTGCAGTTCTGGGCTCCACAATATAAAAAGGATGTTAAGGTACTTGAAAGCATCCAGAGGAGGGCAGCTAAGCTGGTAAAGGGTCTGGAAGGCATGTCCTATGAGAAGAGGTTGAGGACACTGGGTTTGTCTAGTTTGGAGCAAAGAAGGCTAAGAGGTGACCACGTTGCTCTCTACAACTTTCTGGGGAGGGCAGGTGGAGAGGGAGCTGCTGATCTCCTCTCCCTGGTAAGCAGTGATAGGATGCATGGGAATGGCACAAAAAAGATGCAGGAGAGGTTCAGACTGGATATTAGGAAAAATTTCTCTACCATGAGGGTGGCCAAACACTGGAGCAGGCTTCCTAGGGAGGCAGTTGATGCCCTGTGCCTGTCAGTGTTAAGAGGCATTTGGGTAATGCCCTAAATGACATGCTTTAACTTTTAGTTATTCAAAATGATGATCTTTATAGGTCTCTTCCAACTGAACTATTCTAACTCTAACTCTAACTAACTCTAACTCTAACTCTAACTCTAACTCCTGATTCTAATTCTAATTCTAATTCTAACTCTAATGTATCAGGTGTTGGCGGCAAGGTTTTGGTAGCAGGGGAGCTGCAGGGTTGGCCCTCTATGAAAACATACTTGAGAAGGGGAAAGATGCTGCAAAGGCAGCAAGGGGGGAGGGAACGAATAGCAAGAAACAACCCTGTAATGCTGCAAAGGCAGCAAGGAGGGAGGGAACGAATAGCAAGAAACAACCCTGTAAACACCAAGATCAAAGAAGAAGAAGGAGGTGGGGAAGTGCTCACTGGAGCAAAGATCCCCCTGCAGCCAGTGGAAAAAACCACAGTGGAGGAGATCCACAGTAGCCTGTGGAGATGATGACTGTCAAGACTGGCCAGTGGAGGACCCACACTGGAGCAGGTTTATCCTGAAGAACAGCAGTCCATGGAGAGGACCCATGCTGGAGTAGTTCTCGAAGGCCTGCAGCCAGTGAGAAGGACCATCCTGGAGCAAGGAAAAAAGATATAACTTATAAAACAATAAGTCAGAATCTTACAGGTCTTAGAATTTAAGCATGTAAGATTTATTCTTCTTTACCTTTCCAGGCTTGCAAGTAAATGTGAACTGTACTTCCAGATGTTGAAACATGATTGGTACATAATGTTCTGTCTTCTGTTGAATTTAATAACTGAGGGGGGGGGAAGGGAAGGTTCTTCAAAAGAATATAAAGGGAGGAAATTATAGTGCAATTCAGTTTTACTTTCAGGGAAAATTAATTGACATAAGAGATAATGTGTACTTGAAACAATCCCAGGGGAAGCTTTGCAAGAGTTAAACAAATATATAAATGACACATAGGAACAAAACCTGCATATTTTATGCTAGAATTTTAGGAATGGTTATTCTTTTCTTCTTTTCTTTTTTCTTTTCTTTTCTTTTCTTTTCTTTTCTTTTCTTTTCTTTTCTTTTCTTTTCTTTTCTTTTCTTTTCTTTTCTTTTCTTTTCTTTTCTTTTCTTTTCTTTTCTTTTCTTTTCTTTTCTTTTCTTTTCTTTTCTTTCTTTTCTTTTCTTTTCTTTTCTTTTCTTTTCTTTTCTTTTCTTTTCTTTTCTTTTCTTTTCTTTTCTTTTCTTTTCTTTTCTTTTCTTTTCTTTTCTTTTCTCTTTTTTTTTTTTCCCCAGTGCTTTCCTGTAATTTTTTATTCAGTATTTAAATAACAGCTATTAAAAGAACAGATCCTGCTATTTCCTTGGTTGTATTTAATGTCTGTTCTAATTTATTACTAGCCATGAGGCAAATGTACCAAAGCTTAATTATCTGGCTAGTAGAAAAGACAGTTCTATCAAGCTGAACTTAAGAGACAGTAACAGTTGATTTAACCATTGCTTTGTTATTTTAACAGCTATTTTAGCTATTTTACTAATAATACAATAGCTGTTTAAATATGAATGCTTCATTCCTGCTTTACAATTAATTAGGTATAATGTCCCCGATGAATGAACTATTATTGCATTAGGTAAAACTAAAATATTCAAGAAAAAAAAAGCAAAATACACATTCTAAATGAAAAGAGGCATCACAGAACATTTCCTCTACTTGTTTTCTCCAGAGAAGGTAAGGCAAATCTCAAACTTGTAGATATCAATCTATCTCCCTCTACTTAATTTGTATTATATTGAGTTATAATGGCTAAGAATTCTCTCCAGAGTACTATGTGGACATTTCCAAATACCAAAGGTATTCTGGGTTAAGAATAATGCAATTATGTTTTCATTCTTTTGAATGGAAATTAAGAGAAGGTGTAAAGAACAATACCATCCAGTGATGTAAATGTATAGTTAACTATATGGGCTCTGCTGTTTAGAATCCAAGTGCAAAGTACTTGGTAAGATCATCAATTTCTTACAGGCCTATAGGAAGAAGGAAGTAAAACAAGGAGAGGAATGAAAAGAGTCTCATAACCAAGAAGAAAAGTTACAGAACTTAGAAAAGTTTCTAAAAAAAAATTAAAAATGTTTTCAAGAAGGCATCTAATCCCTTTGACTGCAGAGAGGAGTCCACTTGGATATTTAAAACCAAGAATGGAGATCCATAAACTGTCTGCAACATGTTCCAATGCTTAACTGACCCCAATAAAATTAACCCCAATAAAGACTTTTTTTTTCCCTTATATCCAGCTGAAATATCTCCTCCATCAATTTATGTCTATCTTCTCTTGTTCTCATCACTGTGAAAAGTCTGACTCTTTTCTCAGCAGTCTCCTCGTAAGTATTGGAAGGCTGATGATAGGTCCCACCACCACCAGCTAAGCTGACTCCTCTCCAGGCTGAACAAGTTCCACTCCCTTGGCCTCTGCTTAGAGGGCAAGTGCTCCAGCTCCTGACAGTTTTGGGTGCCCTCCACTGAACTCACTTGTTTATCAACATTTTTCATATAGTGTGTGTGTGTGTCTGTGTATGTGTCTTTGTGTGTGTGTGTCTCTCTGTTTGTGAAAACTGGACACAATATTCCACATGCAGTCCCTCAAATTTTCTTCCCTCAAATCCAATCTAGTAAGTTTTTGGCCTTCTTCACTGCCATGGCACTACATCTCCTCATGTGACCCCCAGCATGTGCATTCTCATTCTCTTACAAGGTTTTTCTAAAATCACAAAAAAAAAAATCTCTGGTATCTCATGATGAAGATACATGCCTTTGGACAATGTCTAATCCCAAGCATTATACTTAGCATTAGTTTCCCAGGACATCCATGGTAGTTTAGAGTTCCATCATGGTACAGTTCTCAGTAATATTTGCTTCTGATGGTGTTGCTTACTGCTCCGTACATACTCAACCCTAAAGATTGCTAGCAGATAACCAGTATTAGCCGAAAAGAACTTTAGTCTATCTCCATGGTGATTTTGTCTCAGATACTGTTTCATAACTGCCCAACTATTCGTACCTGTACCTTTCTTACAATCTTTTGCTTTTATCATTGTCTTATGCTGTAAAAGTTTGATTTTCCTGCCTTGTTACAGAAATGTTTAAAGATAGATTTTCAGCTCTATTATTTCACTGTTCTGAGATCTCCTGAACATGTTTTTGTTTGTTTGTTTGTTTTGTTTTGTTTTTGCTTTTTGCATTTTGCATTTTGCATTTTTCACTAGCAGTTTCTACTCATTCATTCTGTTGGTTTGATTTCTATTATACAAACGTCATTTTTATTTCCTGCTCAGCAAACCTTATATCCCACAACCTCATACCCCACTGAGTTAAAAAAGGCCAGTCACTGACTGCATGTTCAACTTAGTGATGTTAGCATTGTTACCCTCCTCATTCTGCCTCCATATGCCTGCTGATATTCCTTTCCTGTTGCCCTATTCACTTTATATATTTTATTCCTTTCAAAGTTCTTCTAAAGTTCTGTTTTCCTTCTCCTAGAGAGACCATTTTCTGACATGTGGGTGGAAGCTCATCACTGAAAAAAGAATCCTCCTTTTGCTCAAATCCATTTGATCCTCCTAGTGATCAAACACTATAAATTTCCCATGTAACACAAATCAGGACGTTGGCTGATGAGAGCTTTTGACTTTAGGGTAACACATACCCTCTTTTTGATGAGAGTATATTTGCAACACTACAAATGCTACTTAGGATGTGTCTTGTCTGAAAGAAAATCATAAGATTTATGAAGTAATGACAAACATCAGATTTTCCCATAACTTTTAGTGACATATTTCAAGGATATGTGGATATTTTGCTGGACTGGGTTGATAAGTGAGCAGGTTTCATGAGCAGGATCTGCAGTATTTTCTAATTCCAGTTATGCTAGAAACTGAGAAAATGAAATATCTCCTGAGTATGTTGATGCTTGTGCTGAAATTGTAGACAGGACTTTTTGGTAAATAAAACAATTAGCCTAATTTTTAGTCTTCCACAGACACGTTCTTCACTTGAATGTCAAAACTAGTTTCCTTGCCACTCCTCACTGGGAATAAGATTGTATGAATTTTGGAAAAGAACATGTAGCAAGTAAAAGCCTACTTGGAAGAGGAAAAGATTTTTCTTATTCAGATGAATTCTACAGATTTGGAGCAAGAGTTTAGAATCACAGGATGGATGAAGCTGAAGAGACCTCTAGAGATCTAGTCCATTCCCCTGCTCAGGTAGGGTCAGCTACAGCAGATTGCTCAAGACCATGTCCAGATGGCTTTTGAATATCTCCTACATCCTCGAGCAATTTGTTCCAGTGTTTGACAACACTCAAAATAACTAAAATAAAATAATATAAAACAAAATAATATAAAATTTTCATGTTTGAACAGAATTTTCTGTGTTTCAGTTTGTGTTCATTGCCTCTTGTCCTGTCACTGGGCATCACTGAGCTCCATCTCCGTCTGGATCTATCTTGTTTACTCTTCCAACCAGATTTCATAGATATCGATAAGATCCCACGCAGCTTTCTCTTCACCAGACTGACTAGTCCCACCCCTCTCAGCCTGTCATATCCCAGATTCTCCAGTCCCTTCACCACATTGCTCCAGTAAGTCCATATCTCTTTGGCACTGGGGAACCTAGAAACTGGACATGGTACTCGAGACATGGTCTCACCAGTGCGGAGTAAAGGGGCCTTGAGGCCAAAGGTAAGATGTCGTACTGATGAAGCAATCAGGGCCATTAAGACCTATTATTGCCTTTAGGGTCCTGACAGAAACCCATTTTATTAAAAATGTCCTAACTTTAGCTGGTCTCTTCTCAAGAATTATTAAAATCTAGAGCACACTGAAGTGCTTAAAAAGCACTTGTACATTTTTGAAACCTCTCCCTAACAGTGGGTTACTTGATGTCTGTTCATTAGACACCAGCCTTGCAATTTCTGTATAACAGTGAGGAAAATTTGTTTTGTTTTGTGGTGGTTGCAGGATTAAGGTCTAAATATTTGCATTTGTCTTGTAAAGATTGCCATGTAACATAAATAAACGAGCACACTCCTGAAAATTAAATGTTATGTTGCAACTAATTCATTTGGAATCATTTAACTGTCACTGGATTTTACACTAATTGCCTTATGAGATTAATGAATTTACATAGCTATTTGAGTCTCACATTTCTTGACAAAGCATATTGTAAGAAGCTAAATAAAACTGGTGCACAAGCTTCAGTTGAAGTAAGACAACTTCAAAACGTCTGCCTAGAGACAGGGAATGACATAGAATGAAGTTTTTCACTTGTAGGCTGTCTCAAATGTAAAAAGTAAACTCTGAACTGTTTACTGGGATTTTATTTTTATTATTATTATTTTAGAGGATGACTTAAACACAGTGAGCCCTTTATAGATCTTTATAGATCTTTACAGTATGTGCTGTCTTTGTCACTTTATCAGTGTAGACTACCAAGTCTTTATGATGACTTTTGGGGGAATAAGTTTTAATAGATCTGTTCATGGACCAAAAAAAAAAAAAAAAAAAAAAAGAGTTTTAAAAGTTAAAGGTTAAAGTAGAGTTCAGCTGGTAGAAAATGTGGAAGAAGTTAGAACATATTCAAAAAAAAGAAAGTGAATCTAAGTTGTAATTCTATAATTCTATGCCTCTTCATATTTAGATAAGTAACACATACACCCATGCATATGTCTGAAAAGTATGGACAAATTGAGATCATTGCTTTTATATCCATTGGAGTTTTTCTTTTTAAGCCATTAGGAATTCATGCTAAGAAAAAGAGCTGTGGGTGTACTAGGCCTATGCTGTATTTTATGTGTGTGTGCGCGCATGGTGTACCTGTCAGGAGTTTTGTAATCAGAACAGCAGCATGTGTACAAAATCTTTGTATGCTCTGTAATCAGAATTTCCAAAAGCAAAAGAATATGTGTTTAGGGAAAACCTGTAATAGCAGGAAATTCTTGGTTGCATGAAGTTATTGCTTGGCTATTTAAATGTAAATAGTGCATGACAAGCTACCTTCCACTTCCAGAAATGATTGTGTTAGTTGGTTGCATAAATTTCACTGACTTCTATTTCAATACTTCAACATCCTTGCTCCCAAGTCATAAAAGCATTTTTCTACAAGATTAAATTAAGCATTTCAATTTTTCCCATGTAGTTTTGTAGTTTTAACATGATTCATATTTGCTTAAATGACTGTAAAGAAACTGGTAGATGATGCCATCAAGCACTATACATTCATTACATAAAACATCCATTGTTTTCATTATAGTTGACCTTTTTCCTTCTACTGTAGATTGCTGCTTTTTTTTTTTTTTTTTTT